>OY804261.1:5151573-5392838 GCA_963680825.1 Meiosimyza decipiens
TATTGGAAGGATAATTTTATGCCATTAAAGTTTAAATATGATTTCGGGCATGTGGCCGCCGCGGCTGGCTCGAATAAAGCCAATTCTACAGGTCCAATTTTGAACCACTTTTTCGAGCATATGGGGCCGTATATCGGCAATAACGCCACGAATGTTGGCTTCCAAGTCCCCTAACGTTTCTGGTTTGTTGGCGTAGACGAGCGACTTCACATATCCCCAAAGAAAATAATCCAATGGTGTCAAATCACACAATCTTGGTGGCCAATTGACAGGTCCATTCCGCGAAATTATGCGCTCATCGAATGTTTCCTTCAATAAATCGATCGTGACGTGCGCTGTGTGGCATGTAGCGCCGTCTTGTTGGAACCACAACTCATCCACATTCATGCCATCCAATTCGGGAACAAAATAGTCGGTTATCATGGCTCTATACCGGTCTCCATTAACGGTAACTGACTCTCCAGCATTATTTCGGAAGAAGTATGGCCCAATGACTCCACCAGCCCATAGAGCACACCAAACAGACAGTTTTTGTGGATGTAATGGCGTCTCAAGGGTCTCATGTGGATTCTCTTCACTCCAAATGCGGCAATTTTGCTTGTTGACGTAGCCATTCAACCAAAAATGAGCCTCATCACTGAACAAAATTTTGCGATGAAAATCAGCATCGAGATCAATCTCATTTTCGGCCCATACACCAAAATCACGACGCATTGCATGGTCTCGCGGCTTTAATTCTTGCACAAGCTGGATCTTGTAAGGTCGCAAGCCAAGATCTTTGCGCAAAATCTTCCATAAAGTTGATGGACAAAGCTCCAATTGCTGTGCACGGTGGCGAATCGATTCATTCGGGTCCTCTTCAACATTTTGCTCTACAGCGGCAATTGTTTCTTCGGTGCGCACTGTTCGACGTCTCTGCGGATGCGTATTATCACATAGAGTAAACGTAGTGCGAAAACGATCCATGGTTAACCGAATTAATTGCTCTGATGGACGATTATGTCGACCATAAAATGGACGGAGCTTGCGGTAAACTTCGCGAACTGAACCATTATTTTCGAAATAAATTTGCACGATTTGCAAGCGTTGTTCTTTTGTCAACCTGTTCATGATAAAATGGCAAACCAAACTAAACATAAATAACATTAAAGTTGCCAGATTTGACCATAAAATGCCAGTTTTATCTCTATTCAAAAAACAAACCTCTAAAAAAAACACCCTTTATTAAGCACACTCATAACATATTCAATTGTTCTTCATACAATTGCAAATTTCACACCTTTTTTTACATTAAACATAATTTTCTTTAATAATGAGCTCTCATTAAAATCTTTATATATCTTTTTATGGCCTTAACCACTGTGCATGCTATTCAAAGAAGCTAAAAAAAAGGCAAACGGAAACATTTATTAGGCACGTGCATATAAATTTCAATTACTTGTGCAGCATTAGCAGCTCATAGCATAAAATGTTGCTGCTTCTGTTTATGCTTCGTCTGTTGTTGGCTTTAACAGCATGTCGCAGTGAGTTTTGTCGTTGCTCTTGCTGATGAGTGGCTGCTAAGCTTGGTATGAAGAATTTGTAGTGCAGGAACTGCAAAAAAAAGGACAAAAATTAGTTTTCCTTTCTTTCTTTTTGTATTCAAATGTCGAGAGCACTTTGAAGTTATGGAGCATTATTTATGACCAATATGGAAATGTGTGCCTTTTGTTTTTTCATATTTATTTTTTATATAATACTAATATTTTTATTTTTGTGCTGACAGCACGATTTCGAACGCTAGGTAAATAAAATAATTCTTGTAAATATTACCGAATGCGTTTGCAATTTATTGGTGTACGAAAATCAATTTTTGTTGTATTTGATGGAAAAACTTTCAGTGCTTTATAGTTTTTTTCACATTATTGAAACAGTGAAAGTCATTTTTACTGAGTAGCAAATATTTCTGACGTTTTATGTATGCAAAAGTTCTGTTTCTAATTTTTGTATGCACTCTGGTTACCTGCTAATTGAAAACTGCTGAAGGTTTGTCCACTGCTACTGGTGCTAGTGCCAGCATCTCGCAACGATTGATCCACAGCTTTTAAGAAACTTTTAGAAGACTGTTTACTATGAAAACCTGTGTCCATATATTTGACTTGTTTGAAAATGAAAGACGAGATATATCAAATGGGAGTGATAGTCAAGTATTCTTCTTTTGCTAAGAGATGCTAGATATGTTTTCCTTAGAACTTATACCTAAAGCGAGAGAAACGAGCCATGATGTCATAGTTTCCGTCACAGCCTCTTAAATTTTTCACAAACGAAAATTCTTAGTTTTCAGAGTAAAGTCGAAGATCCCTAAAAGCGATAAGAAGCTCTCAACTCAACAATACAAGACATCTCGTAATAGGAAATGCTAAAATTTCCACATCGTCTTTTTCTGTTTGGTAAAAATAATAGCAACATAAATTCAGTAGATAGTAAATTGAGGGTAACAAACTTCACTGGCCCATAAAATTCGTAAGTTTTGCCACTGATAAAGGAATCTTAGAGTAACATTACTTCTGCTTTGTACTGTGACATTAATGTTAATTATCTAAATAAAAGTTATTTTATAAGCTGGCGCAGTGACTGAGTAACATTTGTTAAATAAATTTCAATTTTCCCACTTTCTGCATAGTTAAAATACACAACTGTTTGTTATTTACTTTTTGGCTAGACCTCTAAATTTACAATAAAAACGAAATTAAGAAAGCCACGGTAGCTCAGTCGTTAGCTTACATACAAATTAATAAATGACCTACTTTATATTGAAAATGTTTAAAACATATAGTTCTAACAAAACTTTTACTCCAAGTTGATTCAAGTTAAGTGCAGCTACTAACTATTGAGTGTTTTAACATAAAATTTATACTACATTTTTATCCGTTTGCTTTTATTATTTAACTTTTATTGTTAACACCTGCCAGTGAACAACTTTCTTCCTGTTACAGAAATTTAATGTGTGCGACATGCAACGCAAAAACCAACATTTATAAGCTAATTAACATCATGTGGCACAGACACATTTACACAGCATGAAGTACCAGTAGTAGAAATAGTGGTAGTGGTAATGAAAGAAGTAGTGACCTGCTAATGAAGTAGCAATAAATTTGAGAGTAAACATTACAATAAAAATAAAATATCAAGAATGTGATCGGCAGAGCAGTGTAGATATTAGAAAACAAGCAAAAAGAAAACCGAAAAAATTCTATTAACACATTGAAAAAACAATTAAGCATAAAAAACAAAAATATGTAAGGGACAATAATGTTTGTATTGTGCCACTGTTTAATTTGAAATTGAAATTGCAATTGAATTGAAATTGAATTGAAATTGAATTGAAATTGAATTGAAATTGAATTGAAATTGAATTGAAATTGAATTGAAATTGAATTGAAATTGAATTGAAATTGAATTGAAATTGAATTGAAATTGAATTGAAATTGAATTGAAATTGAATTGAAATTGAATTGAAATTGAATTGAAATTGAATTGAAATTGAATTGAAATTGAAATGAAATTGAATTGAAATTGAATTGAAATTGAATTGAATTTGAATTGAAAATGAATTGAAATTGAATTGAAATTGAATTGAAATTAAAATAAAGTTGAATTAAAATTGGAAACACAACGGCTGACAGAAAATGTTGACTCAAGCAAAATATACAATAAATGCCCCAAATATCAAAATATTTCAAATCAGTTCACTTCATCCACTGACCATTTTACATTACTCTCAGAACGCACATTATCGCCTTTTCTACAAACGCCATGTTGCATAGAAATGCTCCTAAGGTCCATTGTACGTAGACTTGGCAAAGTAAAAGAAATATCAAAATGTATGCATACACGTATACATTTGCGTACGTAAATATGTATATGTATAGCTTTGTGTGTATGTGTCTGTCTGCTTTGTACACAGTTGATTATTTGCGGTTATTGTGTTAATTAGATAATAGCAAATGCATTGAATATACACGTGCTTCCGGCAACTGTAATATGAAATTGCTACCATGACAACTATGCTTATTAAACATATGTTTGTGTGACTGCTTCTTTGTATTTGTATGTCATATTCAAGCGTTATGAAACCTTTTTACTTGTCGCCCCCAGAGAGTCTAGCGAAATTTTGTTTGTAGCACATCGTTGGCTAAAATGGTTTCTAACCACAATTTAATGAAAGCACAGCTGCACTAATGTTCATTGCGGTTGAAAGCTTTTAATTGACCTGAATGTACTATGCGCGTACAATAGTACAAGAAAAAAACAAATAAAATTAATTGTTATTGTACGTGTTAGTAGTACTTTTTTTGTCCATGTGTGCATATGTATGATTTTTCTGCAAACATATGTGTCCATTGTGTGTAAGTTAACGTGACGTATGAGTGATGTTTATTTACTAGACAGTAGAACAACTTCCAAATTGACAATGATAACATGTGATGCATGATGTGAAAGGCTCATCAACTTACGTTCACATTTTGGTATATGTATAACTTTATCTCAAATTTGCTCTGTTTTGTGTGATTTTTGAGATATGTATTCGCATTGAAAGATGTGTAAAATTGCAAATTTGTGTAAATAAATAAAAATTATTTCGTGATTGTCTTCCCAAAGATTAATTTTTTGTGTCTGTTAATAAATTTTGCTCTACTGTGCAACTTATCTTTTCGAATACTTTGATTAGGGAATACCTTTTGCACAATGTAGTATATGATACAAAGTAAGCAGCTGGCTTAGATTATCATGTTTTGCATTTGTACCACACCTTGTAATTATATTTTAAGTGTACGCTTAAAACATGTTTTCGAGCATAACAAATTCTATTTTTTCACATTTAAACAAAATTCAAATAAGTTTTCGTTTTCACATTATAAAAAAACTCAGTTGCGAACTTAGTTTGACAGCATTAACAGTATTACTTTTGAAAGAAACATAAATATCTAAAAACCATGTAGAAATTATCAAACTATTTGGTAAATAATTTTCTTATTTAGAAACACTGTGTGTTTTTGACAACATCTCTCTTCTCAATTAATTTAGCTTTTATGCGCAACTTTCAAAGCAAACTGCATGAAATGTCAAAGTGAAAATATGCGAAGTACAAACATAGCATAGAATTTATAACAAAATACTTGTTAAGAAAATATTTTACTCTTACAGCATCAACAAAAAATTTGAATATACATGTAAACGTAAAAAATGTTCTTTGCAGCAGTGCAGCATGTCGTATGATTAACTTCTAATTGCATTTTTTGCCATTCACTCAAATTTTACTTTGTGAATGTTTCAGCAAAGTTTATTGCACGTTGTGCACGGGAAGTATCATAGCTTACTAGAAAAAAACTTTAGCACATTTTCAAAAAAAATTAACATTACTCTAAGCAATGTAATCTGAAACGTCTAAATGATTTTTTTCGCAGCAAACAACTTTTTCGGGCCGATTTTTTCGTGTACAAGATTGGAAGTTAAGTTTCAGAGTAAAATTTTTGAGACAACAGAAATAGTGTTGGCATGTCACAAATGTCACGCGCCGTTTGCGGCGTTTACGACCGTTGGTTGTAAAAGTTGTAAGCTTTCGAGCCTTTGCGACAAAATTGAGTTTGTGACTAGGATAAATTCGAATTTTATAGAGAAAAAATATTTCCTTCATAAATTTTCGTCTTACATTAAAACAGCTTAACGATACATTCTAAAATTTTATTCAATTTTTATTCTAATAATTTATATAACATTTGCTTGTATCATGTCTCAGTAGTTGTGAAACCGAGGAATGTCTGCAAATTGCGACGTTTGAAATATTTGTGACTTTTGCGACGTTTACGACCTTAACCTGAAAATCCTTGTCACTAGTGCTTCACCCATGCGAGAACTATACGACAATTCAAAAATTATCGTGTTGTCTTCGTAGTGACGCTAAGCTTATCGTCTCCTTCTTGTTCCCGTACGAGAAATTTTTTATCTGTATCGTTATTATCTCGTTATCGCCGATAATTCTGGGATATTCTCGTTCAAATTTTAATATATATAATACCAGTCGAACCAGCGGCTTTCCCGCGCTCTGTCCGTTGAACGACCACGTTTAAATTTTACGCAGTCTTTACTGCAGACAATTGGGTCCATGTACGAAATTTCACAACTTGGCATAAGCTCCAAAAATAGCAACGTAAGAGTTGTTGTTGTATGGGACGATATTTGACCCATTAGCCAACCCTGCTAAAATTTAGCGAGTTGCTTAGCACAAACAATTTTAATTTACGTTTCAGGTTTCACAACTGTAGCTGCGATAGGTGGCAAGATATGACGTTTGTCTAATCTCGTTCAGATTTTGTGAGGTTAAGTACCATATAAATACAATATAAATCCTAAAGCAAAAACAAACATTGCATTATCGCCGAGAACGAAATATCGGTCAAACCCTTATGAAAACGTTAGTCTTAGAGTCCTCTGTGAGGAAACAAAAATTTTGTTAAATGTTCATAATTGAGGACAGAAATACTGATCCGGTCGACGGGTCTTGTCCCCTATAAAACAATCACAGAATGTAAAAAAAAAATTTTTGTCTCTCTCTATCTCTATTCATTTCATTCAACCATTCAGTTTTGCATCAATTATTTATGCGCTTAGCGCATATGCATATGCAGCTTCAACAGGAAATTTTTTTGGGAATGTATTTTGTACGTGAATCAAATAAATGGGTTAAAAATCTAATTTGCAACTGCATGCAAAATGGTACGGATTTTATGCTTTCGGAAAAGAAATTTTAAAAATCACAGAACAAAAAAATTTAAATAAATGTGGGCTTGTGTTAATAATTTAAGCGATTTTTTAAGCTTTCAGAGGATATACCTAGCTATTTTGTCATAAATATCGCTTTAGGTGCTTAGCTTTGTAAGTAATTTTACTTCACTTGAAATGAGCAAGCAGCTTGAATAAAATTGCTGATCTGAAATGACATCCTTCAAGAAAAATAAAGTGAGCCTTATAAAAAAAGTGTCCCTTTGCCAAATCTACATGAGAATGTTATATCAGCGATTTTCGAACCGAGAAATATTTGTGATTTTTTTTTTAGTTTTCTAAATTTCTAATGGATTTCAAATGTTGCAAGAACAAACTAGATCCATATGTAAATACTATACGCTTTATTTTGGTGAAAAATGCCACTGCTTTTGAAAATCAATTGCGAAATTCATCGAGGATGCAGTAAATATGTATTCATTTGGTAACGACCTAATAGATAGAGAAACTTTGCAATAGGTTTAATTTATTCAAACCGAATATTATATTATATTAAATTATATAAATTATATGATATCTATTTTGCATGATGTCCAATTAGACATAAAAATCTGCGCTGATTTTTCTTATGGAATTATGCCACAAAATCGATATACTTTTATGCGATGGCTTATATTATTTCTGTGATTTTTATACCATTTCGTTAATTAACTTACAAAAAATTTCTTTTTAACTTTCAACCAAGTTGTCATTTGCATTAAAGCTACATTTTTGCCTACACTTCATTTTGTATGATCATTTCAAACTTAAATAGAATACATATAAATTAAACTTCGCTCAAAAAAAATTTTATTTATGCGATGCAGCTCAAAAATTATTTCAAAAGTTCACTTGGAGCTACAAATAACATGTTCCTACCTACTCAAAACATGTAACATGCTTAATTTCAAACAAACTCTACTCACTTAAGGCTGCAAATGCAACATATCACATTTTATAAGTAGAAATTTGTCGCAGCAGCACAAGTTTTAATTACCTCATAAAAACAAAATTTCAACTATTTAGTTCAGGAAAGGCGCACACACAACGCCGCTCCTCGGCTGTCGCTGTGACACACCGTCTGCAGTAGATAGATGCAGAGAGTTGTAAAACTTTTGGGTGCCACCTCCACTGCATACTGTGGCAATTTAATGTACCTCTGTTGTACAGATTTGTCGCAGAAGATTCTGGTTATCATTTCTTTGTAGTAATAAAATTTACTAAACTTGCACCATGGAGAATATTTTGATTTTTTTTTATTTTTGTGTATTTTTTAATTTTATTTTTTGATGTTTTTTACTCAACCTCTGTGCGTTGTTGTTTTGCTTAGCTACTGGTTTTATTTATGGTCCAACTTAATTTTGCTTTCGAATAAATTGCTCTGCTGCTATTTGCTGGTTTTAATTTAAACTATTTTAAAAATGTTGCTTGTGCAACAATGAGAAAAAAAGTTATGCTGCACTTACACATGATATATATGCCCGCATGTAAATTCATTTTAGGGTGGTGTAAAAATTGTTTCTTAACTAAAAATGTTTTATCACTACTTTGGTAGTGAGAGAAGTAAGTCCCTTCTGATAGCTTTTTTTGTAGATATTCTGCTCTAAATATCAAATTATTTTTTTTTTTAAGGGTACATTTTTTTAAAAACTTTTCGCAGTACCTTAATTCCTTAGTTATTACATTCCTGCAATGGAAGTATGCATGTAAAGTTTACGAAAAGTTGTTTTAATTACTTTTAATTGTTTGATGAGTCAAATGCAATAATTCATTTTTGCAGTTGTATCTCTGTATTATACGAAGTTATGAAGTTATAATATTTTAGATATGTTGCTTCTATGTAGTTATGTGTCAGCTGCACTTAATTAAAAAAATGTTAAAGGAATAAAAAGAATTTTGTTGAATGCAGTGTTATGATATGTAGTCTCAAAAGGAAACAGATTGCAAGTAGAATGCTGACTTATAGTTACAATTGAGTTATCTTGAAATTTTTAATATATTTTTGTAGACCATTCTAAGAAATGTTTAAAAAAGTAGTAGATTCCTTACAGGAATTTTAATGAACATGTGATTTTAAAATATCATTTGATGTTTTTTTTTTCAAATTGTAAAATTGAAATATTCTTAGTTAGAACACTAAGTCGTGTAATTGTGGTTAAATATTCAAATAAATTAGTTATTGTCAGAATGAAGATATATCCCTCAAAAGAACTCAATGAAATGTTTCAATATTTGCAAACAAATTTAGCATTGAGCCCTAGCAGAGAATGAAACTATGTAGTAACTAGTGTAAGTGTACTTTTTTCGGTGTTTAAACTGTTTGCCCAATAAAATAACAATTAGAAATTATTTTCAGTTCGCACACACCACAACACAAAACATTTAACAGTCATTTGTAGTTTATTTACAGAGTCAGCGCAAGCGCAATCATCTCCTTGTGAAAAACTAATTTTTAGGTTCTCTCGCATTGCTGGCTTTAAGTACTTAACAGCGTGAAACTCAAAAACAATAAATTTTTGAGGATAAATGCGTTTAAATGGTCCATTACTGCTCTTCAATTTTTTCTTGTAATAAACACTGGCGAGACCTTAGGGCAAGTAAACTTCCATTTGCAATGATGCCGTTCAGCTTTCTTGTAATTATTCCAAACATATCAGTGATCGAAAAGTTCTCTAAGTTGATATATATATATATCGAAAGCTAGCAAGTTTCAGTACGTCTTTCAGACATTGTATGCATGCTAGAGTGATTCAATTTTTTTGTTTCTTTTGAACAGATTAATATTCGTAGTTGCAGATACATGACAGAACAATTCCAGACCAGCAAAAAATAGACCAGTTATTTGATGTACAAAAAAATAAATAAATTAGAATCACCCTAATATCCAAAAAGCTGTAATCAAAAAATTCAAATCAAGTTTTTGATTGATTATGATGCATTTGATTAAACTACTAAACTACTTACTTTCAGTGTCATATAGCAAATATACGTGACACATTCTTCAGTAAGTAAGTAAGTAAGCTCTGATTCCATTCAATTAGATAACAATATGTTTTTCCAGTACATAACGTTTTTTGCTTCGCCTGAATAAAACTAAAATGTTTGGCTTTTTGGACAATATATTGAGGTCTTTAATCTTTGTTTTTTTTTTTTTGGATTGAACTTTTTTCGCATTCAGTTTTTTTTTTAAAGTCCTCGCCGCTTTGGTGTTGTACAAAATGAGTAGCACAAAATTTCATTGCATGTATTTTTAACGCCATTTCAGAATCACGCGGTGAACTTTTAATTAAAAAAAAGAAGTACCATTGCAAAAAATGTAATCAACTGTTACATTGTTTTAAAGAAAACTACGCTTAAAACTTGTGTTATTGTTAATTGTGCAGCAGGAAAATTAAAACAAAAAAAATCGATTTTGTGTACAAATAAACGTCGAACAAACTTTCAGTATCGCACATTTTTTTTCATAGGTTGGCTTGCAACTGCAGCTGTTGGCATGGCAAAATGAGAGAACTGTTTTTATTTTTCACACTTCTCGTATTTAACAATTTTTTTTCTTCTCGTCGTAAAGTTTGGCAACGAGTTAATTTTGTGCTCAAGTAAACAACTTAATGTTGATACATTTTTATAGTAAAGCAGCATTAAGAATAATTGCTTACTTTTTCATTTAAAATACTCTTAACACCTTTCCTTAAATTTATATTATTTTTTAATTACTTAGTTAACTCATTGGCATTATTTCAGCAATGAATCTATGTGTTCATATAAACAATAAAGCACTATAGACAGCTTGCTTTTTATAAAATTTATTATTTAATATTATTATTTATTATTTGTTATTAATTACACTGAGTGCAGGAGAGGAACATCAATTGATCAAAATAGGGTAATTTGGAGTCAATGAGCTCGAGTCTGCCAGCTGATCATCATATCTTACAACTTATGGCAAACAGACACAAAAAAAAAGGAAGATAGATGACCAATGTTTTTTCCTTTCAAAAAAATTGGGTATACTGGGCTTTGAGCAAACAGTTGGTATGAATCAATATCAAAAATTGCGCGTTCGTCGAATTGATGAAATTTATATTTCTAGAGTAAATCGTAAGCAACTTTTTAAATCACTTGCGCCTTTTTCGTCTTATGCGAGTTGTTGGTCCTATGTGACATTGGAGTCATATAAGACTTTCTAATGTTTTGCTACTTTTGCGTCCTTGTAGTCTCATGCGACTTTTAAGTATTAGGAAACTTTTTATTCATATTTAATTTCTAAATCGTAAATCGTTCTGTGCTATTTTTTACCGTTACCCAACATTTTATTATGTTGCAATTTTTAGTCATTGTGTGTTTTTTTAGTTTTATACGATTTCATGAAAATTTTGGTTTCGGTATAAAAAAAGTGATATGAGTGTCAACTCCAAAAGAAAATAAAATTTCAAGTATCAGAACACAAATTTGTCCAAAGAAGCGATAGCAATTTTTATAGAATCTTGAACTTAAATGTTCATATTAAGGTTGTTAACTATAATCCACCGAATCTTGAATGTAATTAATATTTAGACAGTTCACCGTATTTATGATATTCGGAACAAGAACCGTAATCATTTTATGTGCAGAAATTGAACAGACATATGAATGTGTTAGATTAAACAAAGATATGGATATTGTCTCGTCTTCTCAGTGAACTAAAAATGAATAACAGCTTTGTTTTTTAAGCCTGCTCTTATATTTTCTGTTTTCCTACCAAACATCTTTTAAATATCTTCTAAAGTTTTTGAGATATAAAACACTCATATTTTGATTATTGAGTAGCGGAGCTCCCGTAAAAAATTTTTTGCCAAAATATTTTCCTTAATACACATTCTTCACGAGTCTCATATTTATTAATTTCCAGTTTGTTGTTCTGAATACAAGGAGTTAGCATTTACTTATTAAAAAACCAAAAATTGTCTTTCCCATATTTGCTTGAAATTAATTCTGACACTTAAGACTGCAAGAAACCAAATAAAATATCCCAAATTCCGCTCTATAGCATCATAGTAACACTATTAGTACAATGACAAAATGTGAGCATGCGTAAGCAAATATACATTTTTATTTAACAAAATACCCTGTAAACTTTTTATTCAATTTAATTCCGTATCTGAACTTTATTTGCTAAAACAGTTTTTAGTAATTTATGCAACGGAAAACTTTATCGTTTAACCTTTCAAACGCTGTTAAAAAATGCTTCACTAATTAAAAACTTTTGTGCTGTGTTATCATTCGTTTCTGCTATATTCTCGTTCAGTATTTTTTCTATCTATGCTTTATTATAAACTGTAATTTTTTGCGCATGTAGAGCACTTGTTTTTGTCATTTCACCTTTTCAATTTAGTTTCAACAAAAGTGTCAAAATAAGAGCTCACAAAAAATTTGCTGGTTAATTGCATGTCACTCATACGACGTGTTCGAACAATGCGCGGCATAGCAATTTGGTGATTAATTTAATTTCTTTTTTTAAGCATAATTGTTATAGATGTTTACATCTAAATTAAATTCAATGGCTGTTTCCAACATCAAGGCTACAGTTTTGAGAGAAAAAACCTTTTTATGTTAGTTGCTAAGCAAAAATTATGTGACATCAGCAGCAGTGCTTATTTTGCAGCTAAAAAAGTGGAAATGTTTTATTAATTTTTGAAACTTTAGAAATTATGCCCGAAAATAAATCACTTCTCTGTGAATTTTTGTTGAAACCGTACTCCTTTGCAAAGTTACAAGCAGCCGTATAAAATTTCACCACCTACAAAGCACCGCCATAAATTCTGAAAAGTCATAAAATCACTAAATTACTAAATCTTTTATAAGAAACCATGCAGAGGTAAACTCAAGTTACCGCAATTTGAATATGTGGCGTGGCTATCAAAGCAATGAATGAATTATAGCACTACACCCACTTTAAACTTATACACGCATATACATATAAGACTTAGGCTTCGTAGTAAAGGAAAAAATACTCTTCCGTACAACGCAAATCCTATCAAAACGATCTGCAATAAGTTAACAACCCAAAAGTGCTAGCGGTGGTTAGGCAGGCAATTTGCCATAAACAATCGACAGCAGGGGCAGCGGCGCTATAGGTAAGCAACACAATAGCTATGTAAAGGTAGATATTAACAATAACCTGATGATGGTCGCCGCTTGCAATATTCGCTATCACAAAAGGGTTTTTCTCGTGAAAGGCGACCCACTCCCTAATAGCATTTTGAGTTTGTTGAAATAATAAATCAAAAAACGTGGTAGACAAAAGGCGCAGAAATAAACTTTTGCCAATACCAATTTCAAAAACAACATAAATATAGCTGAAGCCCCTACCGAGCTGTGGGAGCATGAACGCCAAAGCCGCTTACCGAAATATTCAGTCATGTTGCACAGGTATTCGATGGAATAAATCATTTGATGGAAAACTATCTACAGATGAAGTAGGCGAAATCACCTAAATTACTTAAAGATTAAAATTCAAAAAACTTAAAATTCAAAAAACTTAAAATTAAATTTGTTAATTTTTATAAAAGGAAATCAAACCACCTCCAATATATATCAATTAACAAAGCGTCAACACGTAAAAGTATAACGTTAAATCTAAACTCAACAATGCTTGTATTTGAGCCCACTGCTGGAAACGCACTGAAAAGCAAATAAATCTGAAGTGCTTTACAAGTGGCTTCAAAACACACCCACTTATAACATATGAAGAGCCAGGTATAACATTTTTCTTTGGTTACCAATTCTCTAAAAGACCATACAAATGCTTCATTTTGATAGCCTGCCCCACATAATAATTTTATTATTAATTTTGTCCAAACTTTCACCGAACTCAAATCACTGTGCTTCCCTCCTTTATTGACATTGGGCATTTGAGAAAATTATGTTGCAAAACTTTAACCTTCACATTACAGAAATTGTTGCTTCGTTAGCTTTTATAAATAATGAAATTAAAAGATTTTCGCATTTCTGTCTGTCGTTGCTATCGTGCTGAGTCCCCCAAATCTTACCAATTAAATGAAAGTATACTTTCAGCTTGATTTTGTTGTACCTCTTGTTGTTGTAATTATCAAAATGATTAAAGTTTCATTTTCCATTAAAATGAAACTCATGGTAATTCAATGAAAGTTCATTTAAATTCTGCTTTCGTCGTAATTTAACAATGATGACCAACATACAACTTCAAGAATATTACGTTTACACCAAAAACACAACAACTACAAACAACTTTTTGTTAGATCAAGGATTTGACTATGAGTTTTGTGCACAATGTCTTATACGTATTTGTGCTTATAAAATTTTTGGAAATTGAAATTTTACCACTAGAAATTGGTTAAAAGTTTTAACGAAGCTGTTGCAAAGTTTTTAGCCGCCAATAAGCGGTTGTTAGCTTGAAAGTTTCTACTTTATTAAAGTAAAATTATTATTTTTAAGTTAATTAATTTTGAACAAGTTTGTTTTTTAATGCAATCCTTTACTTTCATATTAAGCTTGTAAGTTTTTTTGTAATGGTTTTATCTTGGTATATGATAATTATAAAAAGCTGTAGAAACTTAAGTATGTAACCACATAAAGGAACATTTTTTTCGGTCAAAATTTAACTATTTTCAACATTTAATAGTTCTAAGACCCCGTTTGCTTCTTTTTTGTTATGGCATTTCTTATGGTCTAGTTCTATATCTGACATATTTCAATTCTTCGCTTAGTTTTTGAATTTAACAGACTTTTCACATCGTTTTGTTTTCAATATTTTCTTTAATAAACATGCTTTCTTTATTTGTCCTTTTTTTATAGATACGTGAAACATTCATTTACCTTTATCTTAAGTTCTTTTAATTCTTCTTTTTGCCCTCAGCTTATTATACTTTTTTTCTTTTAACAATAATAACTGACATTTGCATACTTCAAAGGTTTCTATCTCATTTTGTTTTCTTTCCTGAGAATATTCTTTTCACAAATTTTATTAAATTTCCCTTTTCATTAACGGTCAGCGCACCCATGCTGTTTTTATGTTGCTCCTGCTTACTGTTTTCTCCCTATACAAGTGTAATCAGTGTTTTTTTTATACCCTCAAGGTGTTGGTGCTGGTGTGAACTTACTGCGTTGACCCAAATTTAGCCTTGCAGACATTTGCCTTAAATAAATGCCAATAAAGAATTGTACCAAGCGACAGTGAGTTTGGGTAAAATCAGGTCAATTTGAAATAAAAGATGAAAGCCCAGTGAAAAAAATATGAAAAAAAATGTTAAAAATAACAAAATTCAACAAATGCCCAACAGTAGGCAATGAAATTTGCTGAAAAGCTGCTGCTGTGTTATGGTAGCATCCTTTGCTTTTCTTACCGAAACTGAAATCTTACCGCAAGGTAAGGTGTCACAGCTGAAAACCGAAAGTGAAAAAGTGAAGCTATCCAGCTGCTTCAGCAAACAAAATGTTGTAATACATCAAAATTAGGTTATGGTTTCCATGGTATCTTTATTTAATGTAATATTAATGCTTTAATGGGTTAAGAAAGCCTTTGCAAAAACAAATCACATTTTTGTCTCCTCGGTAAACAATTTTATGGCTCTTTTTCGCACTTTTCCGTAGTCCTGTGAATAATATGTGGCAGCACATGGCTGGCTTGTTATTGAAATAATCGTAATATTTTTATGGCACAAGTTTTGTAGCGTCTAAATTGTTTCAAATTAAATTGTTATAAAATTAAAATTTTCGAGAACCTTTGCGCTGTTTGTTTGTGTGTATACATAGCGTTTGAGTGCGACATTAGAACAGAAGGGACACCAAATATTTGCATACTTTAAAGCGCTTGTGCTTTCGAGCCTCCGATGGGTCGACTTTTCGTTTGGGTTATTGTGAAACTTTTGGTTGTGCTAAAATAATGAAATTTTTTAAGCTTCAACTTTATGTTTATATGAATTTCCTTTTAATTTCTATAAACCAGAATGAAAAGGTGTAGAAGTATATGATATCCATGAAGGCTTTGTAACAAACAAAAGTTTTGATTTTTAAATTAAGCTTGGAGTCTTGTCTTATGAAATTTTTCTTACGCATTTAATATTTTTAATGAAACGAAGCAGAACATTTTAAAAGTATTACAACTTGCGTATACGTTAAGCCTTCTTGGAAGTTGGAAAACAAATAACTAAGGCATTTCACAGTAAGTTTCATACGCTTGGTACACTTTCAATAAGCTTAAGAAATAAACTATAACTTGATGAACATATTTTCAGAATTTTTCTTTGTTTGCCTGACTCTTCAGTTGTGGCATAAAATCAAAAACTCAAAGATAGTTTTGTTGTAAGACTTATTCATTTCTTATGAAATCCATAGCTTTTATAAATGAAAACTTTTGCACTACATAAACTTTTACTTAAAACTACGCATATGCATTTTCAACGTCTTTTAGTTACTAGGGTTACCTTATTGTGATCAAAAAATATGATTCTTAAAAATCGTGTCAAGATTTCTTAAATATTTAATTAAATGTTACTCATACGCAGCGTAAACCAATGACTTTTTGTGTAACCATTTAGCCATTTTTTTTCGGTTTGAAAAAAAAAATTTAATTAAGTAGTATCTATACGAGCTCTGGTAAGCATTTGCTTTAGCATAAGCTAATTGGTACATCACACGCTAACAAGAAACTTTAATTTAGTTTTTCCTTTCTTTCTTCTTGTGAAATTAAGCTGCTAACATAAAATTTGAGCCATAAAAAAAACCATAAAAAGCTGCTATGGCAATAAAACGAAGTAAGCGCACTAATCTCGCAGCGTTGCATAGATCTTAAATAAAAATAAATAAATCCTTTTTGAAACAAAATGACATTTTTATTATCTACTCTTATCAAATTTTAGAACAAAAGTTAAGAAACAAAAACAAATATGTATCAACGTTAAAAACAAAAAACTCCATTACTTTAGCTATAGCACTATGGTAGCGTAGCGATGGGTGAGGGTAAGAGAAGCGGGCATTGTACCAATAACGATTGATAGCAAATTGACTTTAAAATTTTTTCTGCAAACACGCTACTTGCTGTCACATACAACGTGTGACGGCGAAAACAATAAAATTGACACACAATGATGCTATAAAAATAACCCATTCATGCAATGCTTTTTCTTGTTTTTTATAGAAATATTAGGGAGACCCATAAGTGGTGTACAAAAAGTAATTTGTTTTTTTAAAAATTGAGAGATTATTCAAAAATTTTGAAAATAATATAATATGTTATGAGTATTTTTTGAAAAAAACTTACGTTGGATCTGTGTAATAAATTTAATTTTACGATGTTTCAGAAAAATCAAATTCAAGAAATTTATGAAGGCTAGACTCAATCAGTACCAAGAAAGAGAGAAAAGTTGTCGAAAAATCAGAGTTGCAAAATCAAAACGGTTATCCGATGTAGTGTGGAGTGTCCCCATAGACACAGCTAAAGAAATAAAAAAAATAAATTGAAGCTAAGTGATCAAAAATTAGAATAAAACCTTTTGCTTGACGACATTTGCACAATTTTTGTTTTATACTTTCATTTATCCCTTAACGAATGCAACTTAAATGCTCGAAAACGTCTGCCTAACAAAAAACAGCGCTAGAAGCGTCTGCCTATATAATTTTAATAAGTAAAAGAATCAGTCAGTCAATTTGCAGACCCGAAGAACATGATTTACTTCACAGTTTTTTATTTACATTGTTGTAATATTGCAAATTTTTAAGTAAAGCAAAATCTTTGTGTCAGAGGTGTATTCTCTCGTTTCTTATGATATAATCTTTAGAATAACCACAGTCTGCCTAACGATAAACTCAGTTAATTTTTTATTAATTACAAAGTGAAAAAAAAATTAGTTCTATTAAACGCAGCAATTAAAACATCTGTCTCTTGCATATATCTGTGTTTGTGATTGGATACATTTTTTTAAAATAAAAGGCAGACGCAATGAAATTTTTTACGGTACCCTTTTTACTGCTTTAAAGGGTTCTTAACATATAACGAAGAGGCAATGCAATGGCAGAGCTTGTTCGTATTATTTTATTGCTATAGACACTATGATTTTCAAAGTCTGCCATACGCTTAAATCATTCAACTTTACCACTTCACTAATTATTAGCTTAGGAGAAGAGACGTAACGTAACGAAAGAAGTAAGAAATTGGAATATCCAAATTTTCTGATAATTTTTACATAATATTTAGCTCTTAATTTTTCTCTATGCAACAATTTGTGGGGTCTTCAAAAATAGCGTAGAAATGTCTAAGACTCTTTGTTATATGAACTGTTTTCTTTAACTGCAAATTTATCAAATTCCTGCAACATGATAAGTTTTTGAAAAATTTAACATAAGATTTTGAAGAAATACTAATTTGCAATGTATAATTATTTGCAGTTCACGTAGCTTCTAAGTATTTACGTGAACGAAAATGGTAAAATTATGACCAGCAAACATTTCATTTCATATCAATTGTTTTTGCCTTATTTACAACTCTGTAAAAAGTTTCTAAGCGAAAAAAATATTTTTTAAGCTTAATTAGATATGTATTAAGCTTATACGCGTGTACTTATTAATATTTCATCAGTTTGCTTATACACTGACTTATTGTGTTATTTGTATCCAAAAATGTCATCAATTAAGAAAAAAGTTATGGCAGCAATATAAAATAAAAACATGAAATTTTATTATAAATATTTGATTTCATCTAACAAAAGGGGGACGACAACATTAAAACTTTTTGTGCAAAATACTTTACAAATCCTTCACCATCACCCCATGGTTTTGAGAAATTCGACCCACATTTGCTGTCCATTCTACCTAAGCTTACTATTAAAAGTTAATTAAATGTCATAAAACATTAATAAAATTTTATTTACATGCTCCCTGCTCCTTTTTTGTAAAAAAATTGTCTTTTCATTTGGTGTATATAACTTTACAAACATCATTTTTTGTCACGGCGTGTTAGCTGTCAAGTGCCAGTCAATATTAAAATTTAATTGCTTATTCGTGATTTAAAATGTCAACGCGTTCAACATTGCACAGTTTTTTTCGCTGAACTTTTAGTTTTTTCCATGTTCTTTTTGCATTTTATCGTATAAAATTAATCATGCCCTTGGCAATAAAAGCAAGCGAGGAAGGTGAAAAAATTGACACCTTTACGCTGACGGAAGGATGTTTTCGAAATGCTTGTTATATAATGAATTTATGCAATCTTGAAATAAAGGACTTTGTTATTTTTACATACAGTTGAAATGTGGCAATTTTTCGTTTTAATCTGAAAAATTCAAAAATTAATAAATACATACAATATAGAATCGAAAAAAAAGGTAAGTTTAAGTTTTCGAAATTCTCATAAAAAATAAAGTAAGTGGCGCTTATTTATAATTACTTTCAGTTCAGTGATATTACTTTCAGTAAGTTTTTGATAGTACTGAATGATATTCTCAGTCAAAATACTTTTAGCCAAAATCTGCAGACCTCTTTTATGCCATGGTAATACTTTCTCACCACCAAGCATTATGATATGCAATATAAACTGACTGCCATCAAATCTTATTTATGTGATGTTTTTCTGACATTCAACAACATTAATCAAATAAATAGCATATGCATATGCACAACCACTGACGGCAATGGCTTCATGATAGGCGAGTTCAGCAAAAAATTAATAAGTAAGTAACTTTACTTACTTGGGCAGCGTAATCGCTGGAAAATTTACAAAATACCTGATCTGTACACTGAGTTCAAACATATTCGCAAAAAAGTTGTTAAAAAAGTAAAATTAGCCAAAACTAATTATTATAATGAAAAGTTCCGTTCTGCCATTGGAAGTAAACAAACATGGAAAGAAATCCGAAAAATTGGTATTGGCAAAAATTATTATAGCAAATGTGACGCTGATGTTAATGAGTTGAATAATAGCTTTGTAAATATCCCCATGCCTACAGCAGAAACGAGACTCTATGAAAGTGCAACCAGTTCAGCTAATAATGGTATTATGTTTTATTTTACTTGTGTTAATCAGCTGGATGTCGTTGAAAGTTTCCTAGCTATCAAGTCGAATGCGGTGGGAATTGATGAAATTCATCCTATATTCATCAAGGCTCTACTACCGGTACTACTGCCCCATTTAACTCATTTGTTTAACAGTGTGATAACCACATCATGTTTTCCGAAGGTATGGAAAATTGCCAAGATAATTCCTGTCCCTAAATCATGTAACGAATATCGACCAATTGCCATACTTTCTTTTATTTCTAAGGCATTTGAATTGATTGTGCACAAACAAATCAGTAGATTTAAATGACAACTCGTTGATGACTGAAAGACAGTCGGGATTCAGAGCTAAGCGGAGTTGCACAACAGCGTTACTTGACGTTTCGGAAGAAATACGACTTGCTATAGATCGTAATAAAGTGAGTTTCTTAGTCCTCCTTGACCACTCGAAGGCATTTGACACTGTTGACCACGGTACTCTGTTAACTAAGCTTATCATAGACATCAACATATTTATCGGATAGATCTCTAGCAGTTTCTTTAAATAATATAATATCGTCTTTTCTCCCTGTCATTAGAGGTGTACCACAGGGCTCGGAGTTGGGGCCTTTGCTCTTTGCTATATATGTTAATGATCCTTACCAAACCTCGAACTTAATAATTGTCACATTGAGTATGTGGACACTGCAAAAAATTTGGGGGTAATATTTAATAGGACGCTATCTTGGAATAACCACATTTATAATAGCATTGGTAAGGTCTATGGGATGCTCAGAGCATTATATTCAACGCAACATTTTACACCACTACACATAAGAATACTTCTGGCAAAACATATCTCACTTCAATCATACTATATGGCTGTGAAATTTTTGCCAATTGTGACTCAGTATGTAGAAGGAGACTTAATGTTATGTTTAACAATGTTGCACGGTACGTGTTTGCCTTGAAGAGGTACAATCATGTCTCGCAGCATGCTAAAAAGATATATGGTATTACTTTTGACAACTTGCTTAAATCTCGTTGTATTATCCTTCTGCATAAGCTAATACATACAGCTGAACCGTCTTATTTATATGATAGACTTGTATTTTCTCGTTCAAATAGAAATACGATACTGATTCCATTCCAACACTCTTGTCTGACGTCTGAACGTCAATTTTATATACATTCTATTCGTCTGTGGAACGCACTTCCTCAATATTTGAGATCAATAAGTAGCGCAATAAATTTCAAAAAGCAATTACTCACTCACTTTTCTTTGATGCAATAAGGCTTAATTTAACCAATTAAATAATATTACTATAGACTGTAACTATATTTAAAATCTTTAAAATATTCATGGACTTATTATTATTATAATTAAAATCTCGTTAGAATTTTGATTTTTTATGTTTTTTATGTGGTTTTCTTTTTATGTTCATGTATATTTAAATTTATGTTTATAGACTTAATAACTACAGTTTAAGTTTTGATTGTATACGATAATGTTGGCTATGTAAGTTACTAGTGGTGTAATTATAAGATTTTATATCTTGTTCCACTATATATTCAAGAAAGAAATAAATAAAAAAATAAATATTAAATATTAAAAAGACCTATGGTCATCTAAAGTCGAATTAACAAAGCGAAAGGTATATTTGCATGGCTTCGTAATGTCTGGTAGTCTTCGCTTTTCTCAATGACAATGAAACCTAAAATCCTTGAGTCCAACATAAAATTTCTGACATATTTTTATGTCATGTTCTCCAAAAAAATGGGTTTGCTTAAAAACAAAACAACAAGTTATTGTTTGTAGCTAGCTATTTTTCCATCACATGCTAATCGTTTTTTTTTGTATTTTGAGTTAAAAAAATTGAAATAGATATGGAAATGTTTAACCAATAAATTATGCAAGAAATTTTGTTTCAAAAATTTTTAAGCTTTTTTTTAAAATTGAATTCAAAAGCAAAATCACAAAAGTATTTTTCCCAAAAACTATTACATTTTCTTTCAACTTTTTCAAGAATTTAAGCTGCAATGCTAAAAGTTTGCTTTTGAATAAGGAAGCATAGCATTACAAAATAACTAGAAAATTCTAAACAAAATCTTTAAAAAGAATTTGGCTCAACAAAAGTCATCAAAATGACATTTTAACATTTTTATTGATGTCATTGTCAAGACATTACTGCTTTGTGCACAAGTTGTGTTGTGTAAACATAGTGAAATTTACAGTTTAATGTGCACTCAACAACAACATTAACAACAACAATAGCAACAACAAAAATGTGCTACAAAATATCCATGAAAGAGAGCAGAGTTAAGTTACATACATTCATATCAGGGTGGATAAAAAAATGTACCTTATTTCTTTAGCACTGTCAAACTACTGTTTCCTTAAGATTTGCTCCTAAGAAACTTTTAAGGCTAAAGCAGATAACATTTAAAGTTCAACTAAATCATTCTCGCTGTGCATGCTGTTTGCTTGCTTAGTTTCGTCTGCATTACTTACGCGTATGTTAAATTCAAGGATGGTAGTTTGAGTATTATGGTCTTTAATATTATTGTGTTGTTGTCAGGACAATACACTTATCGTTTCTTTTGTTGTTGTTATTGTTGGCTTTATTGCTAATTTTTGTATGCATTCTATTCTTAAATTGGCCACTAATGTATTGATATTTGACGGAAAAATGTTCTTGCTGTTGCCACAGCAACTCTAAGGTCCTTGGTCGTGCTGTTGGGAATGTTTAGTGTAAGAGAATTTTTATGAAAATTCTTTTGTTGTGACTTATGTTTAGATGTATACCGTACAAATTGTTGCAATGGATAAAAAAATCTTAGATCTGATTTTTTATTAATAATTTTTAGTTTGACTTCCAGGAATTATTTTCGCATTGTCAAGAATTTAAGTTTGAAAATCTTATTGTTTTTCTTAATAAATAAAATCTCTTAAAATTCCGCCCACGCTTTTTATATTAATGAATCTAAAATTGCCAAGCTGATATTGTGGCAGCACCACATTGAAAATTTGAATTATTGATTGTCTTCGCCTTCGCTTTGTGTTTTTACACACCATTCACTTCCGGTCTGGCATTTGTGGCCTTTGTTTTGTTGCAAACGCTACGCGTTTTATACAAACAAACTTTGTAGCTCATTTAACATTCTCGAAAAGTTTCTTTTCCTTTCAATTAGGGTAGTGAGAAATCATTTCGTGATGAGTTGTAGTTTTTTATATTATGTGTTTCAAAATAATATTTCACTGAAATGTTGCCAACATACGTTAGAATTAAAGCAAATTGCCTCAAATAAAATTACTTTATTTTCATTGTACCCTTGATAGCTAACCTTTGTCGTTTTGACGAACATCATATTCAACTCTCACGGTCTAACTATCGCGGCATGCTATATGAACTTTCACACCGACACAGAGATCACCGAAAGCTTGCTTGCGGTGGTTAAGCGCAGTCAGTGAGTTCTGTTAATTTTGATACATGGGCTACTTGTTCGTAATTTTGACGAATGGCTAGCTTGTGCGTAATCTTTTGTTGTTGAAAGGTTTTTTTTTTGTATTTTACTTTTAGTTTTAATGATCTAAATTTAGAGAAATGTGAAAATTAAATAAAAAAAAGTTCTGTTTGTGTCAAAAAAAAGAAGTAGTTTCCATTTATTTCTTATAAAAAGTGTTATTTTTGTATAATTTAAAATAAATATTGTGAAATTTGTTACGTTACATTAAATGAAGTGTCAGCAGCTAGTAATAAAACCATTTAAATTAAACGAACAAAAAATGTTAGTTTTTGTGTCAAAATGACGAATGGTTAGCTTTTGAGGTGTATTAAATATGGCAAGATAGCTAGGGTTAGAATCTTTACTGTTTTTGAAAATATTTTACTAAAAGTAACCTATTTATTTCTTTAAATTCAAATTCTGTGAAGACTGTTGAGTTTAAAATGAAAAAGGAAGAAAAAGTATGATTTGACTTTTGAAATCTCTGCAACATTAATTTTTTTCAACGAATCCGAATGCAAGCTTGTATTCTTCATAAAACTCTTAGTAACAGCTAGCCTTAATCATGGCTTTATTGCTACAGTAAATTATGTTTTATCTTGTGCTAAAATGTTTAAGATGGTAAAATTAAAAAAAAAGTTTATTAAATCATTCCATATTTATTGCAATATTGCTGCTCTCCAGCACAATTGTGCAGTAAAAATTAGCATATTGAAAATTGAATTTTTTATATTTATTTTGACAAAATTTCGACAGCTACCTTATTTTTCATTTATTTATTTATTTTAGATATTTTTTCCAGAGTGTCTTTTTTGTGCGCTTATCTGACATCGACACTTGCACACGCGTTCCCTCTGTTTAGCATTTTTTGATCGAATTCTTCTTTTTTTTCGATTTTCATTTGTAACCTTAGGTGCTGCTATTGTTTTTATTTCAAATGATTGCTTTTGTTGTTGCCACTGTTGTTATTGATATTGGTGGGAGTTGCCAATGGGCAAACAAGAGCACAATGCTGTGGTTTAGTACTATAATTGTGTGTTGAAACAAAAATTCAAATGAAACAAAAGAAATAAAAATCAAAAATAAAACCAAAATGAAGATGAAATCAAAAATATAACAAAAATATTGCGAAGTTTAAGTTCACTTTCTATATTGTTTGAGCTTTGCTGCGAAGTCAGTCGTCGGTAACATGAAAATAATGACTTGGAATTGAAAATCAAAAAAAAAACTCCTCACCATGTTGTTATTGCTTTATATTACAGTCTCGAGCAGCACAAATTGTTGACTTTTGTGTTGTATTTGTAGTTTTAATCTTGACTATTTTTAGCTCCTGTTCACTATGCCAAGTGTCATACTGTGTAGTGTCATTTAAGCACTATGCACTTCCTTTCAGTGAAATTACAATTTGATTGACATAAACTGGGAAAGGATAACCTAACTGATTTGCTAGTGTTGGCAGGAAAAAAAAGGTACTATTTGTTCCTTAATTTTATAAAATGCTCAATCTGTAATATGACAATTTACAGACATTTTCCATGATATTTAAAATCTAAACAGATCGTTTTACATGGCTAAACAGTTTTTACAAAAAGATTTTTTTTGAAATTTTAACGGCGGATGTGTAGTAGGCTTATTGAAATGAATGACTACTGGTATTCGTGGCTTCGCATGCACCCGAGCCGTTGCTTTTTTGATAATGTAATAACGTTTTTCAAATCTTATTTTGGATTCTATATTCAAGAGTAAAAAAAAAATGAAAAAAAGTTATTCTTTGAAGTATGAAACCAAACACAAGTTGTACAAATGAAATCGAAAATCAACATACAATTCAAGAAGAAGCATATACATAAGTAACGAAAAAACGTTTTGCGAAATTCTTTAAAAAAATTAAAACAATAAGTACCCAGTAACCTTCTTTAGAACAAATATGATGTTTTTAAAAAAAATCTATTAAGACAAGTTCAGTACACTTTACGCCAAAGCGTTACAAACCATTTGCATTGATTGAACAAAATATTCTTTATAACGTTTCACGTTCTTTCAAACTTTGTGTAGCCAGATTATTTGCTTTATTCATGTGTCGACACCAAGTTTTGTTTTGTTTTTCATCAAATTTTCTCTAAAAATTTTAAGTAATTTCTATTTAAGATATATGTAAATAGTCTTCTGTATGTATGTGTAGAAGATTTAACTTTCTTTCATTACTTTGTTTACGAAGTATTTTAAGGAAACGCTTAGCATTTGTATACCATGCAACGTTCATACAATTTCCTTGTAACGAAGTTTGTGCTAAAATACTTTTGAACTCAACAAAAATGCACCATATTTATTATTTTGCTCCTTCGGATGCTACGTAAATATTAATAAATTTTTGTCTACAAAAAATCCTTAATTTTTTATTACGACACAACGAAAGCTAACAAACTACTGCATAGCTTATGAGGAGTCATAAATCAAAGAGAAAAAATCCACAACGTTGCGCTGACCCGACCAAGCAGTATATCTTGCTGCTAAGCAGATAACTAGCTGGGCAGTGAAGCCATTTAAGCATTTAAGCCTAGGTATGGCCAAGTCATGTAGCAGCAGGACTTAAGAAAAAATTTCTGCAGAAGCTGATGCTTAAATCATGTAGCATTGAAAATAGAAATTTCCTTTAACAAAGATAAGGTAATTACAAGGGAAGCACAACATACATAGATTTGAATGTTTCATAAGCATTAAATACACAAATTCAATTGTAATGTTGAAAAAATTTTCTTTAAAATTGAATTGCAATATTTTCATTGAAAAATCAAATGTTAAATCTACAAAAAAAAAACACTTGGCTATTTTAGCGGTTCAACGGTATAAATTTTTATAAGAAATGTTATTTATTTATGTATTTTGTCCAAATATGAATGCTCATGTAATCAATAAACCGACCAAAATTTATCCAAACATTTTGTTCAAAATTTGCAATTTCTGTTACAATGTAAATTTTCATGTCTGCTAAATTTTCAACTCAACCTGCAACTAAATAGGTCAGCAATCAACTAATTCCTCTTGTTTGTCACTTAACCTTGCAAGACTTAGTTACTTCATACTTTGCTGTTGATTTTGCAGGGTAAGTCGTTTAGTTGCCTTCAATTACAACGCCTTCGTTGATTTCCCCATGGCACAGAAACTAAGTTTGTATAATTTTTAACTTGGTCACATACGACAACACAGACATGCTCCATTTCCTGTTATAAGTTATTTGTGTTTTTTTTTTCTTTCTCTGCACATTTACTCATGGATACATTGTATCCAATTTATCAATGTAAACGATGACATCAATTCATTGCATCCTGTTTTCTCGTACATGCGCTGCTTAGTAATCGAGATACTAACTTTTCGGTTTTTATTTTATTATTTTTGTTATTGCACAACTAAAGGTACTTGGACTATGTTGACCAATGTTTGAATGTTGGGAAAATGCTTTCAGACATTTTGATGTGTAAGCATTTCGAGTAAAATACATGTTTTTGTATATAACGTTAAGAGCACTCAAATATGAAACCATGTTGTTCCTTTCTAAGGTCTGAATTAACAAAAACAAAAAATTTATATTTGACTATCGTGCAAAAATAGAATTAAAAATAATCCTCCTCCTTCTGCTTGTTTTATTGTTTACTTTATCCTCACTCATTTTTTATTTAAAAAAGATATCCCACATTGCTGTTATGGTTTTTATTACTCAGGCAGCAAGGAATGCAATAAAAAATAGCAAAAAGCACTAAAGTATAGACAAAAAGTGAAAGGAAAGAGAAAAAGAAAATAAAATTAAAATGAGCACATGAGAAATATATAAACCATTCTTATTTGTTTATTTAACTGGCGCAAATAAACAAACACACAACTCACATATCCAAACAAACAAACAATGTAAGTCCCAGAAAACATTTTAATCGCGACAGCGTCATATATCAATTGTGCATGCAAGGCTTTCGAACGACAGCGCGCGTGCTCATTTTCTGTTATCAAGCTGTAGTTTGAGAGAAACTGTCTTCACTCGCTTAAGCCATTCACGAGTCATAAGAAAGAATATCAAACAATTATTTTTTAAATTAACTTATGAAAATTTTATTTTCTGACCGGACACTTAGGAAATTATTGTTTAATTTTAATAGTTAAATGTTTTGTTGTGACATTTTCAATGTAACATAAAATGATGAACATAACATTTCAACAGTGTCTAGCGATATTCACATCATTATTTGCTTCTTACAATATATTTATGTAGGATGTCAAAATACGACAAAGCAAATATCAAAAAAATTTGTACTAAATCATAATTCGCTGATGCAAACGAAATTAAACAAATGCCCATAAATATGCAACAAAAATATTATTTTCAGTCAGAATACAATTTTTTGGGATTGTACTTAAATTCACACTTAGACCACACACAAATATTCAAATCGGTAGATCAGTGGGTAAGACTGGGAAATTTAATGCAAAGATGCCCTGGTTAGAGTCCAGCCTCAACAGTTATGTCGGCTTCTAGTTGATATTGAAGAAAATACTTTTAGGTGGTAGATATAGCCGTCTACTCGTAAATATCTAAATAGGCAGGGAATGAGCAGTTGGATACAAAAAAAAATTTAAAAAGATGTCAAACCTTATTTACTGTCGAACAGTTGTTTGCATTCCTTTTTTTCTATAAAGATCACGCTTTGTTTAGTTCTGATTCAAATCGCTCCAGCGTTTAGTTGGGTTGTGACATACACTCATACGAGCAATAAATGCCTAAAAGTAGACCACCCACGCAAAAGCGTATAAGTGCTGGTGTCGCATTTGTTTTGTATAAAAGTATTTCCTGCTGATATTCGTATGCTAGGGTGATGCTAAAAAAAGCTTTTAATTGAAATATTTTCTTTCCAAGCCACCTCAAAAAGTTTTATTCGTATGTGCGTATTTCAATTTAAATAGTCTAACACAAACATTGTTATCGTAAACGAGTACATTGCACTCAGCAACGCTCGCGCACACAGTCAAGCAACCGCATATCCTGTCAGCTCTAAGGAAACTTAGCGCTAACCGCTTGTGTTTTGGTAAAGAATTCACTTTTATATTTAAAATTTTTTTTTTGAAAATTGAAAGCATTTGTGCTTTTGTTTTTTGTACAGTATATAAGTGTGTGTGTGTGGTTTTTTTGTCCCTATAGGCTGCGCAGGTTAAGTGTTTGTTTGTTTTGTTAATATGTATTTCTGTGTAGGTTTGTGTTAGTATGCGGATTTAGGTGCTGCTGTATACATGTGTGTGGTATGCTTGAATATTGTTTTACATAATATTTTTTGATTGTTTTCTTTGCTTGTGTTTTATGTACATTTTCTTTTATTTCTTTTGTCAATTAATTTTTTTTTGCTTATGCCAAAGTGCCGCTTTTACAATTTGCCAGTTTTCACCAATTTCATTTCATTTTATTTTGTTCTGTTGTTTTCTTCCAAGCAATTGTGAAAACCGGCTTCATTAGGAAAAGAAAACCCTGTTATGCTCAGCGCGCTGCTTGAAAACATTTAATGATAAAAATAAAGTTTGTGAAGGCCACATAACATGTGTTAATAAAAATTATGTAGCATTCTTTTAGGAACTGTAGCGAAAAAAATAGAATTTTTTTCAGCAATGTACCATTAAAATTTCATCATGAAAATTACTTGAACTTATACAAAAATAGCAAATGCAATTAATTTTACAGTTGAATGCCTCTGCTTCCTGCATTTTCACCATGAAATCAATCATTATCACAGATATTGTTGAAACGCTTAATTAATTCATTAAAATAATTCACAAATAAAACCCCAACATTGTTTACTTTCAAAAAACATGCTGCTTAAATTAAATACAGTTTATTTTGGTTGTATTTTTTTGTTTCGTAAATACCAACTAAAAAAAAATTATTTAAAGAATTTTACAATCAATTACCCAATTTTAAAATGAAAAAAAAAATCTTAAGCCTTGATATTATGTGAGTTTTTAATGAAACCTGCAAAATTGTTTTTGACCTACAAACTAACCTGAAATTTGTAGCCGACATAGAAAGAGATGCGCATAAAATGAGCCGTATACATTTGCGCAAACTTTCATGACAAAATTATTCTTAAACTTTGCACAAGTATTCAAGTTTTCCTACTTTGCAAATGTTTCCAGTTTGACCAAAATTATTACAAAATTTATCGAAAAATTTAGAAAAATAAAAATAGGGTTACAACAAAGTCAGTCTACAGGATTTAAGATATGTTGTTAGTTTCTGCCGGAATTTGAAACCCTTCATCTCAGCAAGAAGTGCTTCCAATAAAATAATGGCGCCAACAATTCGGTAGACAGTTCGTATGATATTACACCTCTAGACTTTATCCCTTAGGTTTACGTAAAGTTCAAGGTCTACATGGACAATTTGCTACGGAATTTGAAGCTGAGAATTAAGACTTCAGAAAGCACCAAATTGAAAATTTATTACTTTTATACAGCACACCTCTCACAAAACCGTATTAAATACGAAAATCTTTGCACATATTTTGAAATTTTGTGCTAGTCCGAAAAGTGCCTCGCCTATTTGTCTAAACTTATCCACTAATGGTCTCTTACTTCCTGGTTTCACCACACATTCCTATTTTGAATTTTGTAACAATAACATAACGGTTTAAGTGTTTATTTGTTTAAAAGGTGCCACGCTCTCTTGTAAAAATTCGCCCATTTTCTTCTTTTGTGCTTATATGTTGGCCTCAGTACTCATGTGAAATTTTATTTCTATATCTTTTAAATAACTCACTTAGTATAGCTTCTTAAAATGAGGTGCCATATCCTATTTTCTGAACATTCCTACATTTATCAAGTGTCTATAATTAATCGTTTTATTATGACGTCTCTAGAACATTATTTGTATTGGTGGTAGGTGTTTTCGTAAACCGATTCGCCCATTTTTTATCTAACCGCAAAGTTTCATGTGCACCAATGTAACTAGTTTATTTCTCATCGTTTTTGTCTAATTATGATTTCCGTAAAGAATATTCATACATACACCTGAGCCAATTAGACATTAATTTTGGGTAAAATTTTCGAAAGAAATGTTGAACTGTAGCCAGTTATAATTTGTCCTTAGCATATGTATGCTATCATGATGTTCTTTCAGTCTCTATAGATATTTATTGCCCAAGTTCAAGTTCCCGATTCATTCCAAAATTTGTCGCTAAAGAGTCATCAATTCTATGAATTAACTTCTATTTTAGCTTTTTCGTTCATAATTAAATTGGCAACGAATAAAAGCCGCCTAGCACTTTTTACCATAATTCTATTTCCTTTGCTCGAGTTAATGTTCTTTATATCAGGCTTTCACTAATTAAATTTGTCTCATAATAATTTTGTTGGCTATTTTTTATTTTAATCTACTGTCTCTTCTGAAACACCTACAAAGTTTTCTACGAAGAATTCTGACGAACAGAAATGATTAATTTGAATTTTAATTACAGTTCGTGTGCCACTGCTAATCAGCATACATCAAAATTACAGACATTCAATTGTAGGACTTTCTCATTTTTGTTTGTCTTTTATGTTATGTAAAAAGTACATAAACATTGTTGTTGTAGAAATGGTGATTTTTCATTGTCGCCTAAAATATAAATAAAGTCAACAACTTTTTCTAAGCTGTCAACAAAAACCAACGTTGGTCACAACAAAAGACATAAACAAATTCGTTATAGGTAATGTTGAACTCAATATTTCTTTTAAGCTGTAGAATTCTTAGTGCTAAAACCAGAACCACACAATTATTTAAATGCAGAGCACTAAAATACTTACGCCTCTCCACCCAGCCATGACACGCTTCAATACCAGCATCGTAATCATAATAATAATTCTAATTGGTTTTTCAAGTGATACGAGTACGTCGCATGTTGTTGAGCTGCTGCGGCTGCTGCGGCTGCTGCTTCTGTAAAAGTTTGTCTGTAATTTATCTCGTAGTACTAGCCCTAAGGAGTCCTGCCGCCTCTGTATTATCCTTATTGTTATTTTTCAATGTTGCCATGTCTTTTTTGTATTGCTGTTATTGTTGTTGCTACATAATCTACCTAATTATATTTGGCAATTAAAATTAAACCAAATTGATCTGATCTTTCGTTTTAGATTTCGTTCGTTAGCTGTATTTTTATTATCACGTAAATTTTCATTATCTTTTGAAAAAATTAATTTTCCTTTTAATTTTACTTAGCTATACTTACTTGACTTTTGTTATTTAAGTGCGTCTTTTATGTTTGAATATTTATTAAAAACTTTAAATTAGTTTTCTAAGTTTTATCGCAAAAAAGTATGCAATGGTTTTTGGTGGTAATTGTAAAATGTGCTGTATGTTCCTTTGAAATACTCAAAGAGAAAAAATGTTAAAAATGAATCTTAGCTGAAATATAAGTTAATATCATCCTAAATATTTTTTTTATAAAAAAGATATAATTTCGAGGTCGAGGTCTTTAATGAAAATATTCTTAGTATTTGATATCCCATTAACAGAAACTTTCTTAATCATTTTTTCTTAGACCAGTTTTCCATTAATTTGAAGAGTGGCTATGCACTCTTTTTAGCAATTTCACCCACATTATGAAATGCCGCTTAAATTTTAAGGCTTATTTCATATAAAGTTATATCAACAGTTCATTGCGCTGTTGTGCGCAGAACCTGATGCAAATAAAATTATCCAGGGCACTACTATCAAATAAACCGATGTATCTAAATAAATTTTGTAAAATTTTTGGCATTATATCATATGATAAAGGTCATTATTGCGCCACTATATAAGCTACACTCAAGTTGTTTTTTCCTCTAAAATTTTTTAAAAAAATCGTGCTCTCTCAACAGGTTAATACATTTTGCTAAAATTTTTTAATCGTAAATAAAACTTTTCTCTTATTTTTTCTATTAATTTTTGTGCATTTTTAAAATCTTTTGAAGCGAAAATTCATTTTTTTATTTAAACTTTTTTTTTCTGACAATTTTTTTTTGGGATATTTTACTTTGGAAAGGGTGATGGATATACCATAAAACCTACTTTGAAATACCAAGCAATGTTAAAAAACCGAAACAAGTTTGCTGTCAAAGGGATATAATAATATGGTTGTAGGCAACCAGTAGTTAGCTATATTTCTGTTAGTCAGTAATCAATCGCACGTGATATTTTCACCAATTTTTCCCATTTTGTTTTTGGCTCTATAACTCTCATGCAGCTAATTGTTTTCACGCCATGCAGTGATTTTAAAAAAAACATCAATGCAAAGAATTACTGCTGTAGAGATCGTGAGAGCAATAGTGGATGGACAGAGCTGTTAAATTTTGCCCACTTATATTCATATGGGAAATTTTCAATCATCGTACATCATATTTTTGAGCTCTTTTTGTATCAAATCTTACAAAAATTCGTTAAGGTTAAGAAAAAAAAATATTAAAGTCGGTGGCAGGTTCAATTACCTTTTTTTCGTTTATTTACAGTTTTCCCTGTATATTTTTATTTATCGTACTACCAGCGACAGTTTAACATTTTTTATAATTTAGCTCTTCGTCACGTTTTTTTTGTTCTTTTAATACAATTTATGCCATAAGATTAAAGCCAAATATGCTTACAATATACGATGATTTAATTAATATTGCCAGAGAAATGCAAGCATATAAATAAATGACTTTTTAAATATTACAGCTCTGCTTAGAATAAATTTTTATGGTAACAAAAATTAACTTGTTTTTCTGCTGACCGGAAACTGCTGAATGTGTAAAACAAAAACTCGATTTCTTTTTGAGTCCAAATAAATGTCAAGAAAAATGAAATTAAAGTCACGTTTTGTAGCTTCGTGCTGCTGCAAGCAACACAATAAAACTTTACGCTACTTTTGTATACGGAAAATATTTATAGTAAAAACTAGTATTTCCAAGACTCTAAAACATCATTCTGCCATGATATTCCATTGCAAATATTTTGTTTATTAATCAGAAAAATTGTCTACTTCACCAAAAAAAAAAAAGAATTGTGTCATTGATCGTTTAGTATAGAAAATGTGCTGCGTGTACTTGACTACGTGGCATGTATACCATAAAGTTTTTCATTGAGTAGTTTACATATGAAGGTCAAAGTGCATTGCTGTTGTTTCCGAAAAAAAAAAAAGATTTATTCAGCATATAATTAAGTTGGCGTGAGTAGCTTATTCATATGCATTTTCTAATTAAACAATTTGTAGATACTTATCTCAGCAAATAATATAAGAATTGTAACCTTTGTTAAATTGTTCAGGAAAATTAAATACTTTCATCAAATCTAAATTTCGAGAAACTCTTTTTTGGTTCCAACGTTTTGAAATAATTTTTCTGCAAAAATAAAATTTAAAACTTTTTGCATTTTTGGGAATCTAAAAATTCATAAATTATTCTATAATTTTATTCTAGTAAATTTAGCAAAAAATTTAAGTAAATATTTTTTCTTTCAAACTATTCCAAGTTCATTAGCTGCTTTCCGCATGATTTAAATTCTGTAATTTCAATTAAAGCAAGTAGAGCTTATACTATAATTTTTTTTCTTTTAAAAGTTGCTGTTTTTCTTTCAGCTGTGCACTTAAGAATGCAACAATATTAATAAATTAAAATAATGTTCATTAAGGCAACAAAATGCAAAGAAGTTGTTTTTTTCATGTTCTTATTTTTTTGTATGTTTTTCTTCTTAAGTTTTCGCTTTGTTTTTGTTTATGGTTTCTGTTTTTACAGTCATCTTCTTCTTTTATTTTATGCATTACATTGTTCAGCCGTTTGCAGTAAAAACTTTTTGTACATTTTAACTACCAACGAGGCAATAGCAGCAGCAGCATGAATTTATAACATTATTAGCGTTGTGCTGACCATTTAGTAGCCCACTGATTTCTGTGGTTATATTTCATAATTTGTAGCATACTTTTATGCATAAAGTTGTATTTTAAGGCTATGAAAAATTTATGAGTTTGCGAATTTTTAACTTCCATTTTTCCGAAATGGAGAAACTTTTTTAAAACTTATGTAAAATATCTTTAAGTGTCAAGAATACTTGACTTTTACTATATTATCTTCCCACAGTACTAAAAAGTGATGCAATTGCAATGTCGAAACATTTTTTTCATAAAGTTTTTTAAAGGTATTCTTCTCTTATAAAAAAAAGTAACCGAAATTTTGCCAACACTTTTCTTACAACGGGAAAAATTTTAAATGAAGTTAAATCATGAGATTTTACTATACAAAAAACAATAAACAACTGTTTAGCTATATCCTGCCACAATTTCGTTAACTATGCTCATGAAAATGACAATGGCAATGAAAACGACATTGAAAATGACAATGAAAATGACAATGACAATAACAATGATAATAACAATGATAAAGACAATGACAATGACAATGACAATGACAATGGCTACGGCAATGACAGTGAAAATGCTAATGACTATGATAATGACAATGAAAATTTCAGTGTCAATGATATTGTCATTGCAATTGCTATTATCAATGTCAGTGTCAATACTAATTCCAATGCAAGTACAAACGTCATTTTAAATCGTACTCATTTTGATTTTTTCAATTGTGGACTTCAGTTCTTACAACTATTTCTTCGCTTTTTTCAACTCCGTTCTGCGAAGCCATTGAACAACCTCGCTTAGTAACAGTTCGATACTTTGATTTTCTGACACGCTTAAAAAAAAGCTTTACCTATTTTCAGTTTCTAGGGTAGCGCTCACTTATGCTTCATGGCTTAATAAATTTCCAAGTCTTACTTTTATTTAATTTTTGTTCTTTTATTTAATTTGATATAGCAGAAATTAAACTAAGTACCTTCTTGCAATATTTCTTAAAATATTTTCTTTATTTAAAAAAATAAACAAACTTTAACGTACTTGCGGCAAATTAGTAAATTAAACTTCTCCTTTCTCGTTATTCCTTTCGTTTAATATTGTTAAATTAGCCAAAATTATGTAGGTATATACTTGACCCTTTTGTTTTTTGGCTTAAGGGAATATGCCTTTTTTTCAGTTCGTTAGATTTGTACGGTGATTAATACAAATTAATAAACAATTGGCAGGATTTTGAAATTAGTAGCATTTGCAATGGAGAAGAGGTGGTAAAGGCTTATAATACTTATTCACACCAACAATACCGTAAACAAAACGAAATAAAATTTAATTTTATACATTTCAAATTTACAGTCAAGTGGTTTTACAGCATCGCTGTTCTTATGAAAATTCATTACTTTTTTAAAGCTTGTTCTTGATTCTTCTTTTCCTTCTTAGTGTAACAAAATTTACTTTTTCTTAATAATTTTTTTTAAAGAATTAAATTAATGATTTTTTCTTAGTTTTCTACCATTAATTTTATTTTTGCCAATTTTTGTACGCTTTAATCTGCTAAAAAATGCTTTCAAATTTACTAAAAATAAATTTAAAGCGAAAAGAAAGGAATCGGATATTATTCGTTTAAAAAAATACCAAAATTTATAAGTAAACCTATCATGGCCTAAAAGCATGCTATGCCATGCCAGTAGATTTAATAAATTTCAACATATTCTTTTTGACCGAATATTGTGTAAACAAACGGGAGTTATCCTCGTTCAACATATACATACACGCGTTATGCCCACAATACGCTCAGAGAGTTTTCACAGCATTACACCGTATTTGTGTTCGTTTTTAGTTCTTTATCTATGTATGTCTGTTCACGTCCATGTGTATGGATCTAAGGTTTATTTTTGTGTTGTAGGCATTTGTTGCTTTTTTTTTTAACAAAGCATGTTACGCCGATATTTTTTTTTTGTGGATTTTTATTAAGCTTTCTTTACCAAAATATTTGGGATACAACTAAAAAAAGTTTCTCCCTAACTTTACACTTTAAAAATTGTTTTGGAATTATAAATATGTACACAAAAGTACATAAAGCTTTGTAAAATTATTAAGCTAATGGTATGTTGCCTCAAAAGCACATCTTCTCATCCATCGCTTTCCAAAACACAGTAATCAATGTCCCTATTTCTTTAATAAAATTTTTATGCATAAAGTGGTAAAGCTTCACTTTTTGTCTTTGTGATTTTCTAAATTTTTCAATATAGTTGTTTCCTAGCAGTGCACAGAACAATTTATTGCGATGGAAGAGTACTCATTGTTAAACGACAATACGAGTGCTAGAACTATTTTAAATTTGTTTGAATTTTGCTCATTAAGACATACTGTTTGGTAGTAGTCAGTTGTTCATGTTGCTAGCAAACAAAAAATCAACAAATTGTGTGCAAGGAAAAAAGAAGTAAACATAAATAGCTACCTATGGAAAATCTCTAAGCGGACGTTGTGAAGATACGGATAGCACTTTAGGTCCTCCACCTTTCTGGGTTTGCTTTCCGCTTATTATTATATTTTTTTAGTTTGGTATTCCTACTGGAATACAAATGGCCGCGTGTTTTTCGTCAGCGAAAACAGTATTTAATTGAGCGGAACTTTTTTTTCTCAAAACTCACACATAAACCATAAGGGTTGTCAATTTCTTTGTTGCATTTTTGAAATCGCAAAAATGTGACAGCAAAATATTTAGTTAAAATACAGTTTTTACTGCGACAAAGGATTTTAAAGATTCACCTGTTTTTTTAAGTGCAACAATAGCATTTTCCAGCGTTACCAAGTTTCATGCGAGCACTATGCTTTTGCGTGAATGCGTGTTAAGGCTGTCAGCACTAATTTGTGTTAAAGAATCATAAAAGAACTTTACCTGGCACATTTTCTAACATAAATATAAAGGCAACAGGTGGGTGTTTATAACTGCTAAGTTTTGGAAGTTTTTATTTTTTTTACTAACATTAAATTTACTGCCAGCAATTTTTGTATTGTATTCTCAGAACTCTTGGCTGTTTACTTTGCTTTTAGGTAAAACATTGACGCAACAATATTTTTATGAATTAACCACTTTACCAAAAACTTTTATTAGTTATTGTAAAAAAATTATGCGTCAATAAACTCATAAACTTAATGATGAGTTAATCTAATTAAATTAGTTAATTTAAAAAAGTGATGTAATTTTAAAGCTTAAATATTATAATGTGTGTTAAATTAACGAAATAACTAAATAAGCCACGCAATTAGTGTTAGTAATTTTAGCGAAGATTTTGCTTGTAACTTTTAATGCGAAACTCTAATTTAATGTTACTCATACGTCGTGGTGTATGATTTGACAAATTGCTTGCTGCTCCACCTTTAACATATGTTCGTTATGATCAAAAATTACAATATAAATTTAATGTTCAATTTCCTGCTCCGCTGAAACTTACTCTCATAAAATTTGTTATTAACACAAATGCTACAGTGCATTAAAGCAACAAATAAACAATTTATCACATAAAAATGCGCACTCATACTCGCTGTTATCTGCTTAATGGTTTTTTTTCTCCAACGTCGCTGACACTTTTAATGAGTTGAGTATAGGCATTAATTTTTAAATACGATTAACAAAATTTTTCCATCTCACTTTTGACACGTATCAAACTGAATATGCTGCAGCTGCGTTTTTCTTGAATTACTTTCAACGAGATAAAGTGCAAACGAAAAAATTAAATACAAATGGCACATTAATGTGATGGCACCACCAAAAAAGGCAGAAAAATTGCTTACAGCCTAAATCAGGCTTATAAAAAGTTATACATATCATTGTTGCAAAAATTAAATTTCTTCCACATATATTAACACTCAAAGCATTCTCCCAGTGGATTCATTAAACTTAGCGCAAATGAGTGCCAATTGGCACTAATTATTTATTGCCAGTGCTTACAACATTGAAGCAAAAAATTTATTTTACTGGCTTTTATATTAAAAAGCTGAAATAAACAAAGCGTAGGTATTAAAATGAGTTTTCATTAAGTAACAAGTTTCAAACGAAAATATATTTTTATTTAAAATAAATATACAATATGATTTTTTTTTATTTAAATAAAAAAAGTGTCTAATAAAAAAATAGTACGCACATTATAAAAGACTGGTATTAAGATTTCAAAGTTTTATCAACAAAATGAGCAAAAGCATCACATTCAAGTAATTTTTACGTTCAATAAAAAGCATTGCAGTATCATCATATGTTCAAATTTTTTAAACATATAAATTCGAAATATTTTTAAAATATGTAGCACGCAATAAATAATTTTAAAAAAACTTTTAATGTTTCATACTTTAAGGGGAAAATAAGTTTCTCAACTTTTTGCATTACCTTAAAGTAAATACAAGGTACGGTTAAATGTAAGGCTGTGCAAATGAAGTGCACGCAGTGAAAAATCACTTACACTAAATTCAAAAATATAAATCAACGAATACCCAAAAAGCGTGGGTAGATAAATACTTGTTATAAAAGAGGCTCAAAAAAAGCCACCTTAGTACGCTGAGAGAACGCACCCAAAACATTATTCCAAAACTTTATTGTAATTTTATTTATTTTTGAGCTAAAATTGATGATGATTGAATTGAGTATAAATTGCTGATTTTTTGTGTGAGACCAGTAAAAAAAGTAGCCAAAAAATAAACTTGCATATACTTGTAAGAATAACGAATTTTATTATAATTATATTTGATAAGTATGCAAAGAGTACGCACAAACTTTAAACTTCATAGCAATTTATGCGCATTCAAGAAAATAAGATGTTAATTTCTTTCATTAATTATTTTGACAATAAAAACTATACGCGCTTCAAAATTTTCATTTCTTTTCTAAAAATTATAACAATAATTGCAAAGAGTACGTAGCTAAAAACTTGTAATAAGATTTTCTGCTATTTATAGTTGTGGAGCAACAAGGCAGTATCCTTACCTTTGAGAATTTTTATTTTTGCGTACTCTTAGATACTGCGGATTCTTCAATATTGTTTAGCCTCACTATGCTTGTGCTGCCCCTTTTTACTCTTTTTACTTTTTAGTATCAACTTGTCTACGTAATCCTGTGCATTCACTTCCCACACATATAAAGAGTAGAAAATAATCTATACTTTGACACACACTAAAGCAGAAACTTTGTGTGTCAGTTCAACCCATAAGTGTATATTTCCTATACTTGTAAATGTAAAGGCAAAAAATGATAAAAACAAATCAGCATAAAATTTATGATCATCAAGAAGGAAAATATAAAAAATTCCCATAAAAAAAGACACTCAAAAAAGGCAAAAAAAGCTATAAAACAAAATAAAAATAAAAATCAAAATGTACAAAAAAGGACAACAAAATCTGAAAAGTATCATAAAACACTTGGCATTGTTTTAAAGCGCACTTAAAACAAAGGTCTTTAAAATGCGATTACCAGAAATTCGGTGTAGCATTGTATCTATTTAAAACACTTATTAAAGCATTACCAAATTTATTTATGTTTTTGTTGATTCCATGTAGCAAATTTTCTATTTTTTACCTTATTTCAGCGTGGCACTTGGTAAATTAAACGCTAACTGCATGTACTGCTAACTTGCTTTTCACTCATTGAACCAAATTTCACTGACAGCTCTGGGGCGTTACAACCAATTTTTTATGTTTCCATTTTCAATAGTTTATTTCCGGTTAAACAACTTCATATTGATTTCTACAATTTTTTCCTAAAGGATATGTTTTGTGTGGCAAAAAAAACTTTTGCTTACCCACTCAAAGTATGTGTTGAGCATAAAATAACTTCAACTTAGTTAGTAGCATTTGAAAACTCCTTCAAGCATGAAACATGATTTTTTGTAATCAATTTTGCTGTGGCTTTCACTGATTGATAACTTTAAGTAACAATTGTGTAGTTTGAATAAAATTATGCAGACATATTCTATGTTTCACGTCAGAGTGAAATTCATTTGAATTTGATTTAAATTTATCTGATTTCGTTTCACTTTCACTCGGAAATGAAATGAAGAACATGCCAGAGATAGACAGACTAAATTTAAAGTTACTGATACGCACCGTTGACTTGCTATTAAAGTTAAATTTACTTTTCATAGCCGGCCATGAGTTAAAATCATATTTTTGTAAAAATTATTGAAAGTCTAGAATGAGCACCAAGATAAGTGGTAGCTTAACATTATCGTTCAACTAATCTTAAAATTAAAACGAGACGCTTTAACATAAAATTTTTTTCATACAGCATTTCCAACAATATTCCAAAAATAATAAGGCACAGAATATCAACCTTTTATAAAGCTGAAGCATTCTGAAAAGTTCTCAAAAAAGATACTTAATTTTAAAAAAATTTTATTTATATGTCACGTTAAACACAAATATCTTTGATAGTTTGCTGAACTGCCGCTGTACTTGTTACCAGCCATCCACTTAAATGGGCTTTAAATATAAAATACCAGAAGTAAAGTAAAATCAGCAGAGATATATCGGTTCAAAATTATATTGAACTAATGATTTTATTAAATGGATTTCTGAAATTTCGTAAAGTTGTAAAGACTTTTAGTAGAACTATAAAAGCTAACTTTTTGAGTCAGAGCACAATACATTGCCAATGAGAAATAAAAAATCACGCTAGCCCTGAAAAATTTTTATTTGAAAAGTTTATTAACTATTTTATACTGGCTTATTATACAACAAAATACAATAAATGCTAAAACAAATCAACAATGCTTAAAAAACAATAAATTAAATGTTCAACAAAAGTAGCAGAGGAAACAGCAAAAGCAGCGGCACATAGACTGGGGCCTGTCAAAGTGAAGTTAAAAGCAGTAAATATTGCCTAAAAATATGCAACAGACCACACATGTGGTCATGATATAATCATCTAACATATGTAGAAGAAGCATTGGCTTGTCAGTGATTAACAAGCGTACAAAAAAGAAATTTTTATTGCAATTCAACTGGTAGGTCTTTTTTTAAGTTCCATGTAATGTTCATGCTTGCTGTTTTTCATACCCAACTTCTTGTTTTTTGTGTGAGATTTTACTTTATTTCCATTTTAATGGTTGCCATTCCTATCAATTTTCCCAAGCCAGGTTGCAGTTAAATAACGTGAAACTTATTAACTGCAGCAGTAGCAACTGCAATACCGGTATAGTCTTTAAATATTTAGGAGCTATTTAAACCGTATAATTGTTGCTTCCATACATTTTTGTTGCTGCTTCGTTGGCATTACTTACATATATCTGACGTTTGCTTGGCTACCGAAGAAATGTGTGCAAGAAAGGTTGGAAATAAGTTCAATATAAGCAAACAGTGATGCGATCTAAGTATTTCTAAATAATTCATTTAACATTTTGTTTCATTGTAAGTTAAAAAAATGTTTTCAGTTTCTCTTATGCATTTGTAGTAAGCGTCTGTTCTGTATGCTTTTTTAATGGCCTTATATAAACTCACAAAAAATATTATGCAAGTTAACATAAGTTGAAATATTAAATTCACAAATGTTATAATTTCTATCGAAATGTTGTTATGAGCATTAGAGCTGTGAAAAATTTTAGAAAGTTATGCTTAATATGAAATAGATTTTTGTCATACGCCATGTCAGTGTTAACAGTGACATGGCGTATCGGCCTCAAAAATAAAATTAAAAATAATCATTTATAATTCATTTAAGCTTTCTAACATTCAAAATGTTATTTCTAAAAACACGGTGGTCATAGCTATAGAAAAAAACTTTCACTAGAGCTTTTAATTAAACTTGATATCAAATATTCTTACCTAAGTTCTTCAATTTGTTGAGTTCATTCAGTTCATTCTATGTACGGCTGATATCGGTCATTTGAATGTGAAATTTTAACAGCCATAGCTCTAATTCAAATAAATTTTAGCATATTGAATGCAAAACAAAATAAAAAGGTTTTAAATTTCTAAATTGCATCGAACTGGCGCAAAAGGTATGTACGTAACATCAAATTGGTGTTACTTATACGTCATGATTAGCCTACTAACGGCTTAAAACTAATCTAATGAAATACAGAAAGGCTTACGTATAAGGTCATTTCGTAGTATCATAGTAAAGCTCCTGCATTATTTTCACCAATCTTATATTTTACTGCAGACTGAGTCCTTGCAAATTTATCCTTCAAAGCACACTAAACATAAACTTAACACATCATAGCACGCAAACAAATGCTTCCAGGTAGTTTAGTTAGTATAAATTTAGATTTCTGCAGTATATAGTTCATAAGAAATCGTAGTGTAAGGTAGTGAATTATTGTAAACTTAGTTCATTGCAAACTCAAGACAGTAGAAACAATCATGCTGGGAACGCACTTGTTATAATTAATTTCGGAAATTTCGCAAAACTATGGTCGTCTAAGAAAGTAGTGAGAAATGATTCATAGTTGGATTCAGCTTTCAAATCGTTTAGTAAAATGTATAAAAAAAAAAATTTAAATAACACTTTAATCTTATCCCTTATTGATTTAAAATAATTTTTTCACATTTTTTTACCAACAGCTGCTAACATTTTATTTGAGTTCCAAACATTCTTAAAAGAATTGCCAAAGAAAAAGTGTGCACAAAACATCGGAAATATTATATGTGCCATAATAAAAAATTGCTAAATAAAATTCTTGTTAAAAAAAAGTCAAGCACTTATTTATTATAAAACACATAGCAAAAATTAAGAAATATTATCATGAAAATAAAAATTGAAGCAGAGCAACAAAATATTTACACAAAATGCATCTAACCAATAAAATATATGGCCAAATCAAGCAAGTTGTTAGTTGTATACTAAAAAGGACATGAAGAATAAATCACATATTAAACATAATGTTACTTTAGGCGTGCCAAGAAAAAAACAGAATGCTCGACAAAAAAAAAAAAACAAATAATAAAACCAAAAAACAACAATAAAAATTGTTCAACATGTATTGTTCACAAATTCTAACAAACAAACAAATTTGCACAAGCACTGACAAACTAAGACATACATATAGGTATAAACACAAATATGTACATACTCGTACTAACAACATTCATATTTCGGTACGGCAGTGATTCCCTTGAGCGTATACACACAAAGATTTCCGTAAATCGCAAGATTTTTATGTTTGCAGACGAATTTCGCTAAAGTGTTAACACAAAAATTACAAAAAAAAAAGATACAAAATAAATTTTTTAGGTTAGGTAGTTATTAGGGATTTCAGAAAAATTGTCCACAGTTCTTATTAACGCCAGAACAATCACCTTACTTTCTAAAATTTTTTCCCAAAAGTATAATGGAATTTTTGGTTTAAAATTAAAGCGGGAACATCGACAAAGGAATTCTTAAAAGGATATTAGATTTTGCGCCTTATTTTTCTTTAAAAAATCTTCCGTTTTATAAAAGTGTTTGCTCTTATTACCAACATAAAGGGTGTTTTTTTTAGAGGTTTGTTTTTCGAATAGAGATAAAACTGGCATTTTATGGTCAAATCTGGCAACTCTAATGTCATTTATGTTCAGTTTGGTTTGCCATTTTATTATGAACAGGTTGACAAAAGAACAACGCTTGCAAATTGTGCAAATTTATTTCGAAAATAATGGTTCAGTTCGCGAAGTTTACCGCAAGCTCCGTCCATTTTATGGTCGACATAATCGTCCATCAGAGCAATTAATTCGGTTAACCATGGATCGTTTTCGCACTACGTTTCGGTGCGCACCGAAGAAACAATTGCCGCTGTAGAGCAAAATGTTGAAGAGGACCCGAATGAATCGATTCGCCACCGTGCACAGCAATTGGAGCTTTGTCCATCAACTTTATGGAAGATTTTGCGCAAAGATCTTGGCTTGCGACCTTACAAGATCCAGCTTGTGCAAGAATTAAAGCCGCGAGACCATGCAATGCGTCGTGATTTTGGTGTATGGGCCGAAATGAGATTGATCTCGATGCTGATTTTCATCGCAAAATTTTGTTCAGTGATGAGGCTCATTTTTGGTTGAATGGCTACGTCAACAAGCAAAATTGCCGCATTTGGAGTGAAGAGAATCCACATGAGACCCTTGAGACGCCATTACATCCACAAAAACTGACTGTTTAGTGTGCTCTATGGGCTGGTGGAGTCATTGGGCCATACTTCTTCCGAAATAATGCTGGAGAGTCAGTTACCGTTAATGGAGACCGGTATAGAGCCATGATAACCGACTATTTTGTTCCCGAATTGGATGGCATGAATGTGGATGAGTTGTGGTTCCAACAAGACGGCGCTACATGCCACACAGCGCACGTCACAATCGATTTATTGAAGGAAACATTCGATGAGCGCATAATTTCGCGGAATGGACCTGTCAATTGGCCACCAAGATCGTGTGATTTGACACCATTGGATTATTTTCTTTGGCGATATGTGAAATCGCTCGTCTACGCCAACAAACCAGAAACGTTAGAGGACTTGGAAGCCAACATTCGTGGCGTTATTGCCGACATACGGCCCCATATGCTCGAAAAAGTGGTTCAAAATTGGACCTGTAGAATTGGCTTTATTCAAGCCAGCCGCGGCGGCCACATGCCCGAAATCATATTTAAACATTAATGGCATAAAATTACCCTTTCAATAAAGCCAAATTGATGGACATTAAAACGATTTTCTTGTGTTTTATTTCAATTCGAAGCTCTATACCTCTAAAAAAAACACCCTTTATATTAAATTCTTATGTGCAACTTCACCTTCGTTAATTATTGTTTTAAGTTTTTGTTCTTCTCTGTTTTTGCGGGACCTTTTAATTTGAAAAAAAAATTGGTTAAAAATTCGTATTTTTACCAACCATAAGTTACTTCAATAATCGCAATGATGTTAAATCATTTTTCATCATTCATAAAGTGAGACTAACATTTTTATAAAATGTTTGCACAATTTTATATTTTTTTATGTTTTTAGTACTACAACGCTTATTCAACGCTCCAAAAATATGTAAAAACCTTTCACATGGAATCGTTCGCAACATGCTTGCAAATTGTTGCTTGCAGGCCACAAACAAATACTTGCTTAACTTAGACGTCCATATCATGCTACAGTATATGGCTGTAAATTGAGTTCAACACAGACAAGCAGACACACCTACTGGCATGAACAACTTGCCGAAGTATTTAAGGTGATTGTTTGGTGTTATTGCTATTGTTGCACTGTTGTTTCACACACAGTTGGCTCATATGTTGTTAGCATATCAAAAATATCCTGCTGATTTTTGTGTAAAGAATTCAAATTCATTACATTTTTTAACGAGTTCACACTGAAGTTGTGCTACTGAATTTATTGAATAAATATTTTAATATAACCTTTAGCAGTTCTGAAGAGTTTTGCTACAGTGCTGTTACATTTAAGCTCGTAGATGTATGAAATTAAGCAGCAAGTACTGCTACGTATCGTTTTGTTGCTTACTTTTGTTTGATCCGAAAATTACATTAAAGCACAATATTAATTCTTAATTTATTTTTGTTTCAAGCTCAGAGAAAACTTATATTTTGGCTTTTGGAGCTGTGGACGACAAATTACCTGCAGACCTCACTCCATGTTGCAATCAAAAACTTGTTTCACAATTTGTAAACATTTTGCTTAGAAGACCTTTTCTTATCCTAGAATGTTCAATAAATATGCTCATCAAATATTTAATTTCTAAAACTCCAGCAATATCAAATAATTTTTGAGTACATTTCCCCATGTTTAATTAGATGAGCACGAATAAAAAGTGAGTAAAAAGTATAGAGTACTTAAAAATTGTCTGTGCCAGCACATCGCTTCTAAAATAATGTTATGCCATGTATCATACTGCATGTGAAGATGCTGATAATCGAAATGTCGTATGCACTTTTTCGAAAAGGCAAGTAAGGAGTTTCTTTCGTTTGCCCAACGTTTTGAACACGGCGGGTACAATAACAATAACAGTTCATAAAAAAACGTATATCAACTATTTACGTATCATATTTACTTCAGCAACCGATTTCTTTTGAGATAAGTGGAATCTCCTCAGCTAGAGCTGTGCACTTTGAATTGAACTTAATTTCATTTATTTTAACTCGAATCAAGTTTTTTTTTTTTCATTTATCACCAATATAATGTTTTTTTATAAATTGAGATTTCACGGTTTGTTTCTTTCAAAATTAAGTGATGTCAAAACATCATCAAGAGCTTTGCCTATGACTTCCATTTTATTTATTCATACGAGTAGTTTCATCAAATCCATTTCATTTCATGCTAAAAGTCTTTTCAAAAACAATTTTGAACATTTTCTCTTAGCTTTTTGTCATCAATAATGTTCTGTTTCTTCTGCTCCTGATTCACTTGAGCACAAAATAAAAATCATTTTCAATCTGCATGACATGCTTTTTTTTTTGTTGCATATTTTCTGGGATTTTGAATTTATTTGATTGTGAAATCCTATTTCTGTTTGCATCAAATTTACGTTTATTTTTAGGCTTTTCGTAATCAATACACACGTGCGCTGTTTCTTTTGATGAAATTTTAAGAATTTTGTTTTACTTTAAATCACTTTTGTTATTTTTAATCTACATATCTGAAATTTAGGTCCTTATTACATTTGTTACTTACAAAATGGTTATTTCAGTGTTAGATTTTTGTGATTTTAATGTAATTTGATTTTGCAACACAACATTTCAACGTTTTGTTAATTAAGTTTAAAAATCATAAAAAATAAAAAAAAAATAGTTTTGATGTCTTTTTTTTATGAATTCAAACAAAAGTAATTTTGTAAACAATTTTTTTAAATTACTTAAGTTTTAGTAATTATATCTGTATAATGACGAAGAAATAAAGCTCAAATTGTTTTCTCGATTTTAGCTCTTCTATCTATTTAATAAAAATTCTTAAGTAGAAAACAAATTTATTGAAGTGTTTCTTGTGCCAACGTTTGCTGCTTAAAAATGAGAGAATGCAATTTGATATGCTTTTTATACGTAACCATGTAGGTTTTTTCTGAAGTAAATTTTCATGTAAATATTTTTATTTTACCGCGTCAACGCAAAGCAGTGAGTACTTATAAAATATGAAGATAAACTTAATGTGCACTAAAGATTCCTCGTACGCATCTTTAACCCATAAGTTGTCAGCTATAAGCGACATCTACCTATTCAACTCAGCGGCAATCAAATAAACATTAAAAGCTTTATTTCGTATTAATAAACATTTTTTTAGCACTTTTCAGAGCGAAGCATTCGTAGCACTGAATAGGGGAAATAAAATTTCCAAAAGTAATTGAGCAAAGAAAAACTACTAAATCTAGCGCAGCTAGAGCAAAAACTTGATACTATCAATTGCACAATTTTGAAATTGCTATTTCTTTTGCAGAAGTTACTGGGAAAGTAAAGTCCAAAATGCACACACGCGAACCATGTAGTCGAAAAAGGAGTCACTTCAGAAAGGACAAACTCTTTATGAATTGTTTATTCAGAGCTTCCAATTGTTAGCATATTGAAATTTTCGAAAATATCTCCTTTAAAACTACATTTAAAATTTCATGGTTTTTCCGCTGCATAAATAAAAGGAGTCTCACTTAAACTTGTTAAAGGCAGATTGGCTGGTAACTTACTCATACTAAAGAAAAATCTTTTTGAGCATACTTTATATTGATAAATTAAAATAGGAGTTGTTAAAAGGAAGCAAGTTGACGCTATAAGTAACTTACATCGGTTTTTTAATAATTAATTTTGAAACAAAATAAAAAATTTGATGGCTTTATAATTATTCTGCACCTTTATTGCAGTTTTGACTGGAAAAATTTTCTTTAATAAAACAAATATGAACTTATATAAAAGATGGAATAAACGTGAGACAGTATTGCACTTTACTTTACTTTGTTAATTATTTTCCAATAAGACTATCGAAAAATATTCAATTTCATTTATTTTTTCTAATAAAATATATTTAATATTTACGGTTCACTGCTAATCCAGTATAGGAACCTTTTGGCAACATATGAGTCAACATAAAACTTTTAATAAATATAAATATCAATAAAAATCTGTTTTTATTCGAAGTGCAAACATACGAAATTATTTCAAGAAAAGTAAAGTTAAATAAAAAGATTAAATTTTCGAGTGAAAATACACTTTAATGTCAAATATTATTATTTTTTAAAAAATATATATTGATACAATTGTTTCTATGCACTAGCATCATCATCAGTCAATCGCTTAATTTCAACTAAAGAGAAATAAAAATCATATTTCCGAAGTGCACGAAGGTTAATTTTCAAAAGCGCAAAAGAAAACAAGTAATCAATAACAATATAAAATATAAAAAACAATATTGAAATCGAACAAAAGAAAGACAAATAAAACAAAAACAATAATCAGTAGCATACAGTACACAGTTGCACTTAACGTTTACAAAACTTTAAATAAACTACAAAACTAAAAAAAAAATGTGTATTTTTTGTCAAAAGTAAAGTTGTTTTTCTTTAAAAAAAATAGAAGTTTTATACATAAAAAAGTAACACACACGTGCAAATAATGGACTCCGAATGCTATCGTGCATGAGCCAACAGGTTAAATTTTCAAATTTCATAAGCTGACAAATAAATTTGCTTAACTGCTTATAAATACATAGATATAATATTTTCGGTGTCAATCTGTCGGTCTTTCTATCTACGCATGTGTTTATATGCCTGAATGTTTAAATGCACAACTGTCAGCTTGTCCTGCAGCATATGTGTGTTGAGCATATACAGTGATGACATAACATAAGTGCAAAAAGTTCAGTAAAACTAAGAACCAAGGTTAAAATAAATGTGAACCACTTTGATTATTAGTAGTTGCATATGTTTTGCAATGTGTATAAGTAGTATACTATTTAAGACTGTCTGAGAAATATATTGAATGTTTAATTTGTGACTTATCTCTTATTTTTCCAGTTTCATGTGTTTTGCACATTAATTTTTTAAACTTAGCCTTAGTATATATTACTAACTTATGTATACAATTCAGTAAAATTTGAGCAGAAAGTTTAAAAATATGTATGATATGTCTAGTTTTGGCAGTTGCATATGTTTTGCACAGTAATGAGCAAAATTAATATAATATTAAAAATCAACTTAAAAATATCATAATTCAAAGAAATTCCTTACCGGCTTTTGAAATTATAATGAACTAGTAGTAAAAAAAAATAAAAAAAACTCGGAATAAAAACAAAAATTTACAATTGCTCTTTTAGTAGTTGCATATGTTTTGCGCTGCAACACGTAGAGGATATATAATATTTAAAACTCTCTTACAAATAATTTGAGTTCAGTAAAATTTAGAGTGAAAGTTTTATAATTGTGAGACTTTTCTCTTGTTGTAGAAGTTGCATATGTTTTGCCCGCTATGAAAAAAAAATTATTGAATATTAAAGGTTTATTAAGACATATTTTTGCTTTTTAAATTTATAAGATGCATATTTTCTGTTCAGCAATATATTACACTATATGAGAAATGTTAAAAACTTGCTAACTTTTTCAATCCAGTTGACAATGGTATCTACTTCATATTGGCAACACGTTTGTGTCTGGTGTTTACCTTTTAACATTTAGTTTTTTAAAGTTTATCTACCTAGCCATGCAAAGCACAGACATTGAAATTGCACACAAAAAAAATGCCATAATTCTAACTGCAGCTGCTCAACGGCAAACGTCACAAAATCAAATAAAGTACAATATTGTATGCTAAACTGAACTCGTCCAACACTATCACTACGAAAGCATACAAATATGCATTGCATACATATGTACATAGAAATACTACAGTTTTTGTACTGTTTGGGACAAAAATTTTTGTAAAAAAAATAAAAAAATTTCTAAAGTGAGAGTCACAAAAAACTTTTAGTGTATTACTTGCTGCTTCGTTTCTACTTTGAGTTTGCTTTAGTCAACTATTTTGACGTTTTATATTTTTATTTTGTGTCTGTTTTTTGTTCAGATTTAATATATTTTATTACATTTATGTGAAAATGTTACTTTATACTTTACAGCAGCTGACACTGCTGACAGTTTCAGTGACTAGAAAATCATATTTAATTACTTTGCAAGTGTGTGCATTTGCTCAAAGCTGAAATGTATGCAACATTTTATTTTGATTTTTTTTGTGAAGTTCTTGCTACTGAATTTTACAATACCTTTCAAAATGTTATTGTTTTAACATGTTATTTATACCTTTTCATGAAATGTCAAATGACATTTCATTTTGAATATTGCACTTGTTATATGACAAATTCTCAAAAATCTGTTACAGAGTTTTCCATATGGGGACAATTTATGAAAAATTATAACAATGGAATGAATATTTTTTGAAAAACTAATATTTTTTGGCTTGAAAGTTTAAAAAATAAACTTTAAAATCATCAAAATAATCTTTAATAAACTACGTTTCATTATTTGTAATATAGAAACATAGCAACTGGTGGTATGTTATTTGTAAATATATCGACCTGAGTAGTAATAATGCTCGAGAATACTCCGAAAAGTTCGTTGGGCTCAGCTGTGTTTTCCTCTTCAGAAAGGTTTTACAAAAACAACTTCTTTCGAATCTCGTAATTCAAGATCCTTCTCAATTTCACAGAAAATTCGTTTCTCTAAAACTTTTATTGCAAACATCACATGTATCAAATAAGATATGTAAATAAAGCAAAGTAATTGAAAGTAAAAATCCCATTAACATCACCAAAAACAAATCAGAATATTACAAGATAAAGATAAAAAAAAGTTCTTTCGTAAAAATCGAATTTTAAAATTCAGTCGAACTAAACTTTATTTTTCCATATTATCCATTTCAGCACTATTTAAGACAATCTTTGTGAACACATATTAATTTTTTTTAAAAACACGCTGCTTGATTTTTTTGCACAGTTTGAGGTTTAGTTCCAATTATCTTTTATCTATGCACATGCTGTATCTCGATTTGCATGGTATTAACTTGGATCGTTTTGCGTGAAACCAATCTCCAATGTAAATCGAGTAATTGGAAAATTTAATTTTTTTCTGTATTTAATTTTTTGTGTTGCAATTTTAAAAACTTCTTGCCGCTAAATTGTTAGTTTTTTATATCATGACACTCGTAAGCCTAAGCTTCTAAAAACCAAAATAAAAATTCTGCATCACTTAAGGACATAAAAACAAGTTTTTTTTTTGTACTCTGCAGTTTTTATATTGAAAGACATTTCAATGCAGTGACATTTTTTGGAAATTGGGTTAATTTTTTTGCAAATATTTTCTTTTAAGTAGCTTATTGCAAAGAAGACAATGTAATTCTTAAGAATATACTTTAAAAATCGAACGAAAATCTTCAATGAAAAACGTATTGTCAATTATTGTCACAGTTTCATTTGAATACCTCTGTTGGTTTTTACTTTGTATTTGGCTGTATCTCTTTTCGGTGAAAAAAATAACAAGATGCAAAATGCATTGTTAATTTATTTGCCCCTTTTGACGCGACTAATAATGACTTCATTTGAATAAAACTGCTGCAGGAGTTACCTTTTACGAGAAACAACAAAGTATGCATATCGCAAAGTTCTCAAAAGTATGCTTTAAAATACTCCGTGCCAATATCCTTGAATAAAACTTTTTCATGACTACGTGACCTGTAAATTTATGCAAATGTATCGTTAAAAGATAGAACAATGACTCGTGCAACAAAGTACATGCACGAACATGCATGAAGAAAATGCAGTAAACATTTTCAAAAACAAAAAATCACAGTAATTTAATAACTTTGAATTAAAAAGAATAAATTTTTTTATTATAACAATGAAATTGTTCATGTTAGCTTGCAATACATACACCAAAAAACATAGGGCACGTATTAGGACCTGAAATTTCCATGCAACTTTGTTATGAAAATTCTTAAGCTTTTGGGTCTTGTCATCTTAACATTTACAAAATGCATATTTTAAATCCATTTGTAAATAAGCATCCAAAAATATGCAAAATAAATGTGGCTGCATTTGCAGTAGGTACGTGAAACAAAGTTGAGAGAGCATTTTCGAAAGTCTAAATATATGTTGTGTGATACCGACTGCTATCAGTGAACATATAATTATAAATATTTTTTAGCACAATGAAAATGCATGCTCTATGATTCTTTTGTTAATTATATTACAAAATGTATTTGTTATTGTTATAAACAACACTTTAATTAAATATTCCAATGCAAAGCTGTATGCCGCAAAAAATAAATTACAAACAATGTGATGGCTTTCATATAGAAATTTAATAAAATAATTTTATATAAAATCCAGTTTTTTTTTGGAAAATCAGTTTTTCATATGGCATGACATTTTTATACTAAACTGAATACAAATTACGCCTTGAATTTATGCAATCGGTTGGAACTATCTTCGATTCACTCTCCTTTGCTTAATTATTCTATGCCCAAAAGAAGCTAATGTATCTAATTTTGTATAATTTTAGGCGCTCATTCCATTCAGTAAGTAAATTGAACCTTAAACTACATAATTGAGTAAAATTTACTCACACTTTGATGGGTTTTTCATAATCTAATCATTAATTTATAAAGCCACTGGCTTAAAAGAAAATGTTGATTTTTTTGGCAAAAAGTTGTTTTCTTTGTTGCATCAAACAAAGTTTGGTATTAAAAATTTTAATATCACTGCACGAAATTGTAACATTTTAAAAGCAAATAAAAAACAAAACCAAACACTTGTCACTTTCGTGTCAGAAATAACATGTTTTCTTTTACAACCCAAAAAATAAAGCGCCCACATCTGTTAGCTCACACCTGTTAAATTTTACATTGTACGCGTATTTTTCGCTTGCTTTACTTTGTGACCATAAAGACACCGGAAAACCCTAAATTTACGCAGTGAATTTACATATTTGTCTGACCACAAAATGACTGCAACCACTGAAAGCAAAAAAAAAAAGCAACCACTGAAAGCTAAGAACCTAAGCAACACGAACCATTACCGCAAAGTTCTTTGGTAGCACCAAAAATACGCGCACGATATCATAGCAAATAAAACCAAAATAACAGTGAGACAGACAACAACAAGAATGTTGTGTCTATCTAAGGATATAACGATGAAATCCTTAATGTGCCTTAGTACATGGTTAAGTATAGCATTTATAATTTAAGCGTGTATTTGTATTATTTTTAATGTTTGTTTATTTAAGTGTGTTTGCGTTCGTAATGTAGTGGACAAGTTTGAGAGAATTACGGATGTAGGCCAAACCAAAAAAATATGGTAATAATAAATTAAAATATTACGCAAAAAATTGCCATAAGAAACCTGTTTTCTAATAAAAATAAAAATTTTATTTAAAATACAGAATGAATAGAAATTGCAGCTAAAAAATTTCTCCAAAAAATCTGAAAAAAATGTCCGCCATAGGTACTGTCAATAATCAGAGCAGCCGGGCATGAATCTCACTTCTTAGGGAAAAATTATGTTGTCTGATTTTTGCATTTTTTTTTATTGTAAATGTTATCGGCCAAACTAATTACCGTCAAGCCTTAAGATATGCAATGAAATGAATAGAAAATTAAGACAAAAAAACTTATCAATTGTATTTTATGCTTGACAAGTGATAAGTGAGGGTAAGTGGGTGGCCTTCTCCTCAGCTCAGGACTCAGGACAATATATGCAGTACTGGCTTCGCGGTTGCCTTTGGCCGCGGTTCAATCTAGAATATGTGCAACACCAGCTACGCTATCCGAAGTGGCTCTTGCATTTAAAATAAATTGCATACTTTTAGGCATACAAATCAACTAGTTTGGCCTAGGATAAACTAGTTGAACCATTTTCAATACATATATGAGTGAGGTACATTGTGTGAAATTTTCTTGGACTACTTCAAACATTAATCAATTATAAGCAGCTTATCGGTAATCTGAGCAACAGTTGATGCTGCATAGCTTATGCGCACATCAAAAATAAAGACGTTTTGATCCTCGGTACATAATTTGATTCGGTTATCTAAAATAGTTTGTTTTATTTTTTGCCAGCTATGAACACAACTCCTACTGTGCTTACGTGTCCTAACACATGTCAGCTTCTTTGTAAGGGTGCGGCTTGCCGCAAACTATGCCATTCTAGCAGTTTTAGTTGCGCCTTATTGTAGTTGTTGTAAAGCTATGAAAATAACACTAAATCCAATAGTATAGAGATATGTAGGCGTGTACTAGCAAAGAAAAAAACAAACTATCTAAAAGCAGTAGCAAAATAACAACAAATTTAAGCACAGAAATAAACAGTGTAACGCAACCGTAAATGCGCACTCTTTCACTAATTGTACTCAAACATGGCAGACAACGTGTCACTCACTCACGACCGCACATTGTTGTCAACAAAAAAAGCTGACAGTGGCAGCAGGAAATACCATACGCAAGTGACAATGAAACTCATTACAGTAACAACAACCATAAAACTTGGACATCGCGAATTTTAATTTTCTCTCATTTGCTTCGTTTCAATGCCTAAAAATAGACTATGAAAATTAATTATGCTTACGCGTTGCTTATGTATGCGTGCATGTATTGTCTTCTCGTTTGCCTTTTGTTACTGCTTCGTCTTCATTTATTATGATCATTAATGAATACTGTGCTGTTGTGCTGGCATATATCTTTGTTTGTTAGCTCGCCTATGTTGCAAAACAGGACGGCAAGAATAATGAGCGCAAGAGGATATTGTACGTCAAATTACAGCAAAAATTCGTGAAATATGAATTATTAAAACTTTTCTGCGTGGTCAGGAAACAATAATTTGTGCATTAACATTTCGGAAAAAAATATGGATCACTGTTTTTTTAAAAAAATTTGGTCATTTTGAAATATTCGTAGTTGTAACTTCTTTTAAGACTAACGTACCGTATTTTAAAGGCTAAGAATTTTGCTTTAACGTCAGTTCGATAGTAATGCAAAAGCCAAACAAGAACGTATGACAAGAACTTAATTTAAAGAAAAAATAGTTTTGCAAATTTCCAAGTTGAAAATGATGAAAATAATCATTTTTCCTTTACTTTTAAAAAGAGCAAATTTATATTCAATTTGAATTTAAAAGTATTGAAAATATATTTTCTCAACTTTACTTACACGGTAAGAAACTTAAAATTGCATTTCGAAATTGTAAAGTATTTGATATTACTCTTTTTTATTTCACATAACACATTTTATAATTTTAAATCATAAAGGAAAAACTTTAAATCAATGTTGATTATTTTTGGATTCAAATCAGCAATGCTTCTCGGTTATGGTTGAGTCAAAAATAAAATCATTGACTTTTCGCTGAATATATGAACCCCTTATGGTTTTTTTTTTCTAAAGTAAAAACAAAAAAATATAAATTTTCTATTATGTTTATTAGTTGAAAACTAATAATTTTTTCGGACAATACCGCGAAGTCTCAATTTAAAATTTTGGTAAAAAAGTTAATTTAATAAAAAACAAAAACCGCCTTAAATGACTTCGCTTTGATGACTTAAAAGTCGAAATGCATCCCATTTTAAGAAAAATTTCGTTTTTATTTTATTTTAAATAGCAACGGTTTTTTCTAATATGTATAAAGCGAAGTCATTTAAGGCGGTTTTTGTTTTTTATTAAATTAACTTTTTTACCAAAATTATAAATTTTCTAAATCCATAAAATCAGATTTTCACCCAAATTTTTTCACATTTTTTTTGTCTCTCTCTCTCGCTTTAAACACTCTTATCAATTTTACGACTACACAACATTTATTGCTCACACTCGACGATGCTAATGAAATTGAATTTCATTAGAATAAAATATATAAAAAAAAGGAAAATGCCATTATTAAAAAAATTACGGAAAATCTGTCACGCGACAGCAGCGACATCGCCATTGTCAGCAGTACATTGATACTGTCTGTCATAAAAATGAAGTAAGTCTGACATTCACATATGCTTTTACGTACGCGTATGTGTACAAGTGTAATAACGATATTTAAATTATACACGTGTTCAACAGTCGATAGCACAAGCAGTACTTAGATAAATTTATCACTGACGCTAAAGGAATACTAAGCCAATAAATTTGTCTCCTATTTTTAAATGCTTTCTCGCGCGTTAAGAATTCAAAAAGTTTAAAATTCATTTCTACATAAAAATCTGTTAAGGATTTTGGCTTGAGCCTCAAGAAGAAATTAAAACCTTACACTTTTTTAAAGGCTTCTCTACTCAAAACCAGCTGTTATTTCTTATATTATGTGTGGGTTACCTAATGTTATTGTTCGAGCTCTTGCAACAAGTTTTTGTTTCTTTTTTGTGAAGAATATACCACGCTGAGCTCACGAAACTCTTCCATATAGAATTTAAAAACATTTAATGAAATAGCTTCATACGAGTAGTAGTGTAGTAATTTTAAGGTTTTGATTTATCTTATTCCTTAGTCAAAACCTGCCGTATATTGTTTGGTTACATTACCTCAAATAAGTTGCTCACTATAGCTTTTTAGGGATTTTGATTGTATCGGAGTTTCTAAGCCCTGTTTTTTAAATCTGTTCAATCTTTGTCAAGTGTTTTTTTGAACCAATTAAATTTCATTATACATCTTAAGCTTTTGCTTAAAAGTTCTTACGAGTTATTTTTTAAGCTACTGTAGCATATAAAATAATCTTTTTCTCCCGTATATTGAGTACACTCAAACTTTTGATGTAGGGGAAAAAAATACAGATTTTAAATATTAATATTTTTTATGCTACGAGGGGTTACATTATATTATTCTTTAGTTGTTGCTGATATTTTTACGTAGTCATGTTAGCAGCTGTTGTAGCTAATTTACTTGTCAAGATTTTTTTCTGTTTTTGTTTTTCTTCCAGTAGAAGTATTTGCCTATTTAGCGCGCTTTACCTTTTTCGAATATAGCACAGGAAACGGAAGTTGACATTTTGTGACAGCAACATATGTATTATACATACGGTTTGTTGTATAGCAAGTTAAAACACGCACAAAGACAAATACATACATATTTTACGTAATGGATGCTGACACCTTTTTTTGTTGTTGTTGTAAGCACTTTTTTCGCGTCATATTTAGTTAACAGATGTTTAGTGTTTTTCAAATTCTATGCAAGAACCATTTGTTGAAGAAAATTTTACGCTCGAAAACTTAAATATATTTTTTTGCTCGGAAATAATTTTTTTATGTAAAAATGCTTAACACATCAGGTAGACACTATATATGGCCAGGGTATCCAATGTTAATTTCGATTTGTCGCACTAAAACACCAAGAGCCATACATAATAACTTATGGTTTTTTGTTCGCTCAATACAAAAAGTGACACTCAAACTCGGTCTAAACGAAATTACAGCGTCTGTCAACTAGTACTGATTTTTCTTGTCAATTAATAAAGTCTGCAACATAAATCGCCAAATACATAAGGCAGACGTTTGAACTTCTACTTTAAAAATTACTTTAAAATCAGCAGATTTCACTATCATATTGATATGAAACAAATTTTTAATTGTTTAATAGAAATTTTTAAACTGAATATGGCAGATGCAAGAAAATCTATTTTTAAAATGATTTCACGGTCAGTTAAGCCTAGCAGACGTGAATTTTTGATTACATCTTTCAATTAATATTAATCTACCATAAAATAAATATTAATAAAATTGCAAAAATTACTAGCAGATGCTCAATTTTTCACTATATTTCAGGAACAAAGAACATTTGCAAAATCAAAATTGATTTAAAAACAAATTTATATCATAATTTATTATAATACAAATAGCAAATGCTTGAAGTTTTCAACATTTAACTTAAATATCCATTTATCCATGCATGGACAACAATACACCAAAAAAATATCAAATAGAAATCTATTTTTGTATGAAATACATCGTTCAATCCTCATGCTTCATTGAATGCTCACTCTATGAATATTGCAATATCCCACGTATTTTTTTGCTCGTTAATATTGTTTGCTCATCAAAATGACATACAGCATGAAAATCGCGCTCAGACATGCGACCAAAAAAAAACAAAAATTTACCAATAAAATGCAAAGTGAAAACAAATATTTGCCAAATGTTTAGAGTATCAAACTACAAAAAAAAAGTCGCCAAAAATATAACAAAATAAATACAATCAAGTGCTTGATACCAACAGCTAAATCGCAATATCTACTTCTTCGACTAATTCCGTGCTTCAATGCGCTTGTTTAGTTTTGAGCGAGCGGGTTCTACTTGATCCACAAGATGTACATGCAACATTTACATCGACTCCACGGCTGTTTCGTATTTGAAAAGTAAAGCCCGCAGGATTTCATAGTTACACAAAACAAATAATCTTTGCTATTGCTATACGAAAGGATTATATTATCCTCTTTTTTTTGTTGTACATACACATATGATATTTGTTTTGTGTTTTGTTTCGGTATTTCTCAATACTTGTTGTTGGTTTTTTTTTAGCTTCTAAGGCTTGACAACACCAAATAGCATCCTTTAAAGTTGCTCAAAGGTTCTTGAAAGAAAATAACTGAAGTATATCCTTTTTTTTTTTTTGCTCAACAGCAATATCAAAAACTGTTGAGTGAAGGAGGAGATAAGTAGTAAATTGTTGGCAGTAGGCATATCGCAGCTAGCTTTAGCAAAGTTAATACGTTGTGCATATTGTATTGCTTGCCCAAAACAGAAAGGGTTGGACCCTGAAGCCTTTGGCTTTTGCTGATTTTTTTTTTTTTTTTTTTTTGTGAGTAGATTTTGACGAGTTGATGATTTATTTGCTAAAGCTGCAGCAATAAGAAGCTACAATATTTTAAACCTTATGACATAAAAAATTTAATTTCATACAAGAAAGTTACCAATATATAAAATAAGTTGGTTTTTCGTAAAAAAGACACCAACACAAAATTTTTTTTTTGTTTTTAAACAAAATGTTAAATTGATTCTTAAGATTTTTTTAAATGCCAAAAATGATTTTTTTTTGTCAACTCTCTGCAAGGTCTCCTAATCTTCGCTCTATAAAAAAACAAAAGGAAACAAAGGAGAAAACTTTCAAATAATAAAAATGTCCAAAAACATTTGTACCATAAATGCAAGGCATGTACGAAAATTTTATTATTTTTATTGCTTTATTGCACATTAGGATTTTCTTACTTGTGCCATGCCCAATGGCTTGAGAAATTTTTTTAGCCAAACCCATTTTTTTATTTATTTTTTTTTTTTTTCATTCCAACGTTGTGTAGGTATTTGTCCTTTTCCTTCAAAATAATTTCATTTGTTTTTTGTCTTTATTAAATTCTATGAAAGCTTATATAATATAACCCTTACCTTTAGTCTTGTATCCTTTTTCTATGGTCAAGAGTTATTATTATTGTTATTATTATGTTTTTTGGTAAAGATGTGCAAATGTTTACGAACACAAATACAAACGCAAGCATTGAAACCTATTGTCCCAAGTACAATAATGTTGCCTACCTTTAAGAATTTATAAATAAACAGGGTCGGGTAAGCTTTGCAGTTAGTAATTTCTATATTTTGTTACTAAAACATAAAACGAAAATTTTGTTTTGAAATATTGTGCAGTTCAAGGGAAGAATTAAAAGATTATAAACAATTATTTTAAAACAAAAATTATTATAAGTCTCTTAGAATACAATTAATAAAATATTTTAGAAGGTTTGAAAATATTCAAGAACCCATAGAACTAAAAATTTTGAAAAACTGAAATAGCTATGACTTTGAGATATATGTTGGCCGCAAGGACATAAATATTCATGAGCTTGCTTACTTTGAGAAATGAAATATGTTGCAAATGTGGAAAAAAAATAAAAACGTAGAGGTGAACGCATCAACGTTATGCTAATAATATACCTTTGTGAATATTATTAGACGTTGAGCTCTAAAGATTAAATCAGAAACTTTGATTTTGTACTAATACGGCGGTAGTTAGCTCAAGCTACACTGTATATCACTTTAAATCTTACGAATATATCAAAATCGCCTGGGGGAGCATTATAATATGAGAGAACTTTAAAACTTTGAAAAACCGCAAACAAGATTTTAATCCTAAAAACATTAAAAATTATAGGACTTGGCAACACAGAGTCTACCGCGTTTCAACATTTTACCAACAGGGAAGCAAAGGAGGACATTTAAAAACTTTCTGAAAATGAAATTTTTTGGAACTATAATTTTTTCACATTTTTACCAAAGTTTGCAAATTAGTTGGGTTTTAAATGTTTTCTTTTATCTTAAAACAAGTTTCATTATTAAATAAATGAATACTTTGCATTGTCCTGTAATTAACTTTAACAACATAGCTACTGTTTTCATATGCAACTATAGATATGATTAGTTTTGAACAACGCCAAAGAGACAAGAGCATTGTGAAATTGGATAATATGTTCGTACAAAAACTGTATAAAAGTATATTTTTTTTCTGAAAATACTTTCGTTTGTTTTTCCTGCATAGGATGCCAACCAACTACACTGATAGTTCGCTTTTATTATTACTGCTGTTACAAGACGCAGTTGCTTATGTTTTCGCATTCAACTTTGTGTTGTTATTATACTGCAGAAATGTTATCGTTGAACTTCCTACTAAAAATAAGTAAAATACATTTTGCAACACATATTTTCATAAAAATTTCAATATTAAAAATATCTGATATTCAATGCAATAGCTAAAAACAAAAAAAAAAAATGGTTGTATTTTTTCATAAATGCAATTTTCAAAGTAACAAAAAGCCAAGATATAAAGCAACATAAATTGAACTTTCTATTTGACAAAACAAAATTTTGCTTACTTTAGGAAAAGTAACTTTAAACGAACTAAAAAACTTGCAGCGGTGTGCTGAAAATATGATAATATAAATATAAAACACTGAACTATATTCTTTTGCATAATTATATTGGCTTATAAAACATAGGCTAACTCACTCCTAAACCAGTTTATTGTCTAGCTAAGTTTTAAAATATTCAAAAAATGTTTAGTGTTTCAAATGACTAAAAACTTACTGTCACATTTTCTAGCAAAATACTTATGCTTAAAAATTTCTCACACTACTTTCAACCCTAGAGATTTTACAAAAGGGTACCTCCCGGTGACCCGCTAAAAACTTTTCTACATCATTCTCAGTTTCGCAGACTTTTCAAAAACTTTGTTGCCAAAAAGTTCCTTTAATTTTTCTTTCCTTTTCATTGCTCACAAACTCTTTCCATGAATTTTCTATCTTATATGTTAGTTAGAACTTATTTTTACAACCCTTAATCTTCTATTATGTTAGTTGAAATGTCCATTTAATACACATAGTCCCAAATTTTTTTCAAATTTATACTTTTTAGCTAGTTTTCTTAAACTTACCTAGGCCAATACACTTTTCATATATGATATATTCAATCTAATATGTTGTCCCAAAAAACTCCTTAACATCTTCATTTCAATGTTTTCTAAAAATTTTTGAATATTAACCGCAATCTATAATATTTTTCAAACTGAACTTAAGTTCGTTCCCACAACAGCATATAGCCGGACATAATCCAAAAATATTCTTACTATTAAGTTAAGTAAACATTTTTGTAAATGCCTTTAAGCCAAGACTTAAGTAATACAGAAATCCGATTAACATTCCTCAAGTCAAGATGTTTTTCAAAATTATTCATTTCATTAATTTTTTAAAAACTTTCCTTAAATATCTTCAATCTTAGATTTTGTGAGTTTTCAAAGCTTCCTCTCACTTTGCTGTAGCTTAGATACAAATCAATAATGCTATTGCTAATAAGTTCTAATAAGTTACGACTACTCAAAACTTATACTCACTACCCAAAAGCCTAGCAAAAAAATGCTTCAACTAATAGGTCCACAGAACTTCCCTAAACTGCTCTTAAGCTCAAAGACTTTTGCAAAATATTCTTTGCAGAAAATGTTTCAAGACATCCCAACAATATTTTTGAGTTGATTAAACATTAGAGCTGTTAAGTTTTTGAAAACTTTCCGAACCAACTCAATTACTTATCAAAAATTTGATTTGCTGAAATTTTCAAAGCATAGCACCTTGATAAGTTTCCTCAATGTTTCATGGAACTCAAGCACTTTCGAAAAAATTTATTTTTAATCGAAATGTTCTTTCACAATTTAATAAAATTATTTTTGTAGCTCTCGCACTTCTTAAGGACTATTACTTAACTTTTGTTTCTCAACCAATCAACGTGTACTGCCACAATTTCTTAATATTCCATACACATTTTCGTTTAGTTTTTCAAGTACAAAAAAAAAAGTTATTAAAATGCCTTAAATTAAATTACTTGTAATAATAATATGCATTTTTTACGCCGACTGATCCCTATAAATGCCGACTTGATAAATGTTCTGAAATTAAAGATAATCCCAGGCATACACACACAAAACAGATTAAAAAGTTAAACGAAAACAACAACAACAACAAAAACGTGCTGAAGCGCCTAAAGTTATGCTTCACGCAGACAGTCAGCTAACCATCCACTCGACAAACCTCCAACATTTTTGTTGAAAAGCAAAATCTTTGCCTTCGAATTCGGTTGAAAAATGTTGTAATCTCACTAATGCTTGCGCGCGTTAAATAGCTGATGATTAGTTCGCTCGTTGGATGTTAGCAATAGGCTGTCTCTTACGCTTAAAAAATGTAACAGAATTTTCTTATATAAAGCTTTCATTATGTTGTTGTCTTTCTTTTGAGGCCTTGCAAAGTTTTTAGCTTTTTTTCTCTCAAGTCAATTTTAGTTGGGTTTCCGCCATTCTCATATTATCAAACTGCAGTGCATCTTTATTTAAGACAAAGTTATATTCGCTGTCATGAGTTTATCTTATTGTTTGCTTTTATTGTTGTTGCTATGTTTATTATTATATACCTCATGATTGGGGTTACAATTTGATTAATTATGGGAAGCTACCGCATGCAGCATACACCATTTTCCGCTTGGCTGTATGTAGTTGTAGAGATTACGCGCTCTGTTGGTTGATTTCATTTTGGTTGGCTTTTAGTCCTGCGGGCATGCACGTGAAAATTTTTCTTTTGGTAAATATTAAGAATATCCTGTTTATAATGTAAACGAATGAGATTTTTTATTTGGCTACCGAATAATTAAACAGTTTGTTCTTTGTAATCAATTTTTTAAATATTTCTTATATATTCTTAAGTGCAGATAATGAGTTAAAATGTGTTATCCGGTGATTTCTTCAAAACTAATTAGCCTAAAGGAAACAATGATTGTTGTTGATTTCGTGCGGTTATTAGGAAAACCACAGTTTGTTTCAAGTACTGTTGATTTGTATCCAAGTAGAAAAAAACATCTTTGATGAAACATAAAAGTCTATTAGAAGACTGAAAGTTAAAATTTGCTGCCCATTGCCATTACTGTTGAAAAAAAATCGTATATGATGTCAGTTTTCAAAATTTTTTTAACTCTGGAAAATATTACTACTCAATTGAATCAAAAATTTTCTTTCTGTGCAAATGTTGCGTGTCAGTAGGCCTGGTTATAAAAGCGTTTGTGTTAATGCTTTTGCTTATCTGTAGCGCCAAATCTAAAAGGAATACTTTGACTTATCAAAGCCAAATATTTTGGTTATTTATGCAAATTTAATTTACTCTCTGTTTTTAATGGATTGAACTGACAGACAGACAGCTGAAGTTCAAGCAAAGTTTAAATTTTCAAGTTTAACAAATTTTCAAAAATGTATGCACGCAAACTATAAGGCATGTTGCCTTAAATATTAATTTTGAAGAGAATTTAAATTTAAAAATCTGAAATACAAATTATACTTAAAAGCTTGCTCATCATTCAAAGACTTGTGAATAAATGTTAGAGTGGAATGTGTACATTCAAAGTGCATTTTATTTACAATTTTCACAAATTTAACTACTTGTCAACAACTTTGTGCTGGTTAATATGAGTTTCAGGAATGTATTTATTTTCTTGTTTACAATTTTCCCTTTGAAATATAAAAACATCAATATATTAAATGTATACTCTTTGAAAACGCAATTGAATAACTAGAAATAAAATTTGAATTGTTTAAATATCATGCCCTTCTTCATATTAAGGCAGAAACTTTTTATTAAATTTTTTGTGTGATAATATTTTGGGTAATTCTGCTAACGTTTTCTCACGGTTATTGACAATAATAAAAAAAGTTTAAAAAAATGCACCATATATCCAAAAATATTAAAATTCTCCCTAAAGTGAGTTGAAGTGTTTTTGATTTAGAATACATGTCAAAAAAAATGTTTAAAACAATCGTCCATTTATATTACGAATAGTAAAGTGGCGAAGTCATCTAGGACATATGTGCTTTATTTAATATAAAACCAAAAGAATTCCATACAATAATTTAAAAACAAAGTGAGAAAATTATAGCTCATAAAATTATGGTCGGAAAATATAAAAATATGCATATGTAATCGAAAAAGGGTATTATTTTGTTTTACAGAATATCAAAAATTTTTAACAACATGATTAAAAAACGAAAACTAGTGCATATCAAGAATCAACATATTTAAAAATAAAAAACTTTAAGTGATGAAATGTAAAAAAATAAAGAAAACAGCTACAAAAAAAAAAATAAAATAATTTTAAATCTTCCAAAGTAAAAAACTCAAAAATTTACAACTGAATGCATACAACACATAAAGCATAAGAAGTTTATTATAAATTTTATAAGAAAACAACATATCCATACAATGATGAACATATTTACAAAAGCATATCCTTGAAAATTTTCAACATACAACTGCAATACAAAAGCAACAAAAAGCCAGCAGTAAAGTGATACCAAAATGCCACAAAACTCATGTAATTTAATTAAAGCATCATTGCTAATGCTATGCATGCTATCATGCAAAAACGTTGCAGCAAAATTTCTGTCAGCAGCGACAGTAAAAACTGATGTCATTGGTGATATTGTAGAAGACTGGCCAAACTCAGCTGCAGCATCCCAGGAAATACTAACAGCAATGGAGGAAGAAAGCAGACAATATATCAAAGAACCAACTGAGCAGCAACATGAATTGAATAGCGCGGAAGTGACACATTTAAATAAAGAACAAGAGCATAAACATGCCAAGAAAAGGCAGCACAAACAAAATCATCATCAGCAACATAGTCAGCAACAGCAGAAGCATTTGAAACAGCAACAGCAACAAAATTATCAACATCATCCGGCATTTAGGGAAGCAGCAACAAAACAACGTCACAGCTATAAATGCAGGCATAGGCGGCATCATGGCAAACATTATTACGAACAACAGCAACAGCAAAATCATCAGAACTTCCAAAACCATGCAAATGCTGCAAATATCTTACATGATTATATTCCTGATGATATGAATGATGTCAACAGCAATAAAAACATTCACAACGACATATCATACAATGACAACAATGAACTTAACAACGACGAGCAAATTAATAAAATCAAAATTCATGAACAGCAACAAAATTATCCGCACTATAAGCAACACTATCACCATCATCATCATCATCATCAACATCAACACTCAAAACATCAATTACTTGACGGTAGTTTTCCAACACCATCAGCAGTAAAGTCATTTCATCTTTATGATATGCCAAGTGAAACTGATAAGTGGCAACAATTTAATGTCATTGATGCCATAGCTGCATCACGTTCTGGTCGTCATCGTAGTCGTCATACATTAACCGATAACAATGCAATTGCCACTGGTAATAAAGTTTTTCGTTCTTTACCTGATGCAGAAGAATATGATGATGAACAGCAACAGCAGCAACAACATCATCAGCAACATTTGCAAGTGCAACATTTAATGGCTGTGCCACCATTGCAACGTCACTGGCCAGTCAAACGAGAGGCCATAGTTGAGGGTGATTTAATTTTAGGTGGCCTCATGATGGTGCACTCACGCGAGGATACCATCATTTGTGGACCCATAATGCCTCAGGGTGGCATTCAAGCGCTCGAAGCAATGTTGTATACCATTGATCGTATAAATGAGGAGCATTTGTTGCCAAATATAACGCTGGGTGCACATATACTTGACGATTGTGATAAAGATTCGTATGGACTCGAAATGGCAGTGGATTTTATTAAGGGTAAGTGCTTTTGATGTCAGTGATTTGGAAATTTTATTTTTCAAATAATAACACAGTTGAATAAATTTAAGTTAGCACAATCCTGATAAGATAATAACTACTGACGATATTAAATTGATTAAACATCGCACCGAGACAAAATCATAAGTTTAAAGTGCTGCCAGCCAAATTTACATTTGTTAGAAAAATCTCATGAAATTATTAGGAAGTAAAAAGGAAATTGTGTTAAATTCACAAATATTTATATTCATTTGAACATACTTATATGAAGATAGACATTCGCATAAATTCCCACAGCATTATCAACAAAAAAAATATGGAAATAAATCCATTTTGCCATTGAAACGCAATTTTCCGAAAACTTATTCGCCTTGGGATCATAAAATTATTATTATCTACTAAAACACAGAGAATTTTGTTCCAGCGCAGACCAACTCACTTGAGATACTTACATTTAAGTGTAGCTCTTAAATTATGACGCAAATAAAAATTGATGGATATTTCATCAATGAAATGCAGGAATATGAAATTTTCTAAAATATTCGGCCTTCTCTTATTTATGTATGTGTTGCGCTCAGAATGTGACGTCTATATCACCAGAGACTTTTTTGGGGCTTTTTTAAATTTCTTTATTTTCTTTTATTAATTTTTGGTGGAAATTGTTTACAAAATTTATGTTTTTTTTTATAATATTTAAGTTTACAAATACAACTAGTTAAAGATGCTTTTTATCAGCTATACTACTATCGATTCATGTTGATCCAAACGACTAAATTAGAGGACCTACTCTGTAATGCAATGCGATTCGAATGCCAATGTGATTCCATGCATTTTAGAGTACAATAGATTCAATTGCGATACGATTGGGTTTCGATTCGCATAACTGAGTAGTTGTTGATTTTAGTCAAATCTTAAAAAATTGGCAGAATTTTAATTTCGTTAAATTGATTGTATTGTTGTGGGTCATATATCGGTCTTAATTTCAAGCAATTTGAAAAACGTGTCACCTTAAAGTCCGTAAATTCACCTAGTACAGAATCTCTATGATTGCATTTAGTTAAAGTCGACTTATTGATTAAAAAACCCGAAACAAAAGACTTTGCTTTATAACTACGGGCATAGCTCAAATTGTCACCATTGCCTTGCCCATACAGCAAACAATCTGTCGTACAACTTAATTGTACAAACATGCGCCTGTTATTATGAAACAAAAATGGTTTTTGTATAAAATAAACCTGACGATGATTCCTTTGATTTGTATGGATAAAGAGGCGTTTTTAGATAGTAATACGTTTAAAACGAGATAAATGAAAAACGACATAGCTTCGGTGCCAATGCGAAACCCTAATATTTTAGCATTTTTATATGAAAATTATGCTCTTGCAGACAATTTTTTTTTATGTTTAGGAAATTTTTTTATTTATTTGGGACATAATTGTTTACTGGCGCTTAGGTCTTACTATGTGAATGCATAACAAGGCAAGACTGTTACATGATTTTAATTCAGTCACCAAAATTTTGAAAATAACTTACACTCTAAATAATGTCTGTACAGTTCTTTCTATATAAGGCTTCATTAACTCATATGCTTATAAATATTAACATTTAAGGCTACACAGACAATCATCGAAATGAAGTTAAGCGGTCGAAATAATTTAATTTACTCATTTATTATTAGTAATATAAAATACAAAGCACCAAAAAAAATTACTTGAAGTAGAGCAATATCATTTTGACATACACAATTGCAAATTATTAAGACTTTGCGCATACGTACATACATACCCAGCAAACAATTTTCATCACAGAAGTGGTATATATCATTGACCAAGGCGATGATCTCAAAAATAGTTGATTTTTACGTTCTAATTTAAAATTAAAAATAATAACACAGCTGCACTTAACATAAAGTGAAAGCATATGCCAGCCTGCTAACATTGACATCATTTTTGAAAGTATACTACATTCGATGCTCATAAGGAGTTGTTATTATCAAATCATAATGAAAGGTAATATAAATATAAATTTCAATTTAACTCTTCCAGAAGAGCTTCAAGTTCATCCTTTGGTAGTTAGAATTATAAATAATCTTTCAAAATGTTGACTGGGTAAATCAGATATACCTTTCGTACTAAATCAACGCTTAGCAGCCAAAACCAAAACGAAATATTGATAATGCGAAAAACAACCAACTTAAGTAAGAGAATATATCAAATATGGATTATTTATCAATTTAACATACTCGTATCAGGGGTAGTGCACAACACACATGAATGCACTATTTGTATAAACAGATATGTCAGACAAAATATTGAGCATATGTAGTAAACACTATGAGCGAAATGAATATAAAGCAATAACCGAAACAAACGGCAATGACAGCCTCGCAACCACTTGCAGTTGTAAAAGATTTCACAACTTCACACACTGTGCCAGCCAACTTAATAAAAAAATGGAAAAAAACCATCACGAACAATTTCAGCACAATTTGTGCAAATACGTATAGTTAACGCAAAATGAACAAATGTTCCAACAAACGAAGGAACGAACACTTTCTAATCTTCATTATTCTTTTATCTACGCGAGCACAAAAAATAGCAAGTAAGTAAGCGCAATAATGGCAGCACTAGTAAGCCAGTGCCATCAAAAATGCGAAAAATATAATTTTCCAAGTCAATGAATGAAAATGTAAGGAAAATGCGAACAGAGTAAAAGAAAAATTAAAGCAACAACAAAAAAACAAGCGCCATTAACAACAATGGCAGCTTTAACATCCATCGGCAACAATTTTAACAAAAACAAGCAACAGCAACAAAATTGTGATGCTCTGTTTTTCGTGCTTTTGAATTGAATTGCGCGCCATCTATTGAGTGCATAAAATCATTCGTTTTAATTTTGTGTGCAGGTGCTGGCTTTTGCTATTGTTAATGCTGCTCATGTTGTTTTTGATGCCATTGCATACCCATTTACTCGTTTATACACACCATCAAATGCACAAACACAAATTGTTTTGCGATGCTATTAGCAGCAACAATGAAAATAATGAACATGCATTGCTTGCTCCCATGTCAATCAATGTGACGCATCCTTGGAGGCATGCAATGAAAAATGAGATTGCACAGTTCAACACTTGCATGTTTAGTAACTACAAGACAAAAGAAATGCAAGTTGTTGCGCTGTTTAATGCTATTAAAGTCTTAAAATGACACCACATCAATTTTGTCCCGCTGCTAACTTTGATAATTCCTAAGTTGTCGTTAATCAATGCTTCAATTTAAATGGTCAAAGCCTGTTTCGGCTTTGTTTCAACCTGCATGTGGTGTTAAAACAATGAAATTTTTATAATTTTTTTTCAAGAAAAATAAGCTAAGATTTTCCATTTTACCACAAATTTTACCATAAATAATATTGTAAACGGAACGTTACAGAAATCTCTTTTATTTATCTCTTTTAAATCTATATACACTTTGAATGTAATGTTTCACATGTAATCATTCTGCAATGTTTCTGAAAGTATACAGACTTAACGTTTAGTAAGCCCCTAAAGAAGTTGTCTAGAAAGTAAAATCAGTTTAGTGCTTTATGCATTTCATGAGTATTAATTAAAATAGTGAAATTTTTAAATTTCGAAGTATAACACTACACATGCTTAATTTCTCAAGTTAAGGCAAAAGTAATGATGCACATAAAGCAATGTCATGTAAGTAATGCTGTATCGCTTAAGGATGTAAATTTGTGCATTGTGATATGCAGCAGTTGCATTGCATTAACGTTAACGTAACATTTTACTTTCGTAATTCTGTATATGTCTGAAATAATTTGGTTGTCACTTGCATAATAATATTGCATTTTGTATCATCCTCAACCCATTGCAAAATCTTTTTCTTTCAAAGATTTGCATTATTTAATGTAGTGCATTTGTGTAACATTTTCATATCCTTTGTATATATCACATCATTCAATGATAGCGCAGACAGCGCTATATTATGCGTTCACATATCTGTGTACTCTGTATTTAACATGTTTCATATTCCATCTTTTTGCTTTAAGCATACTTGTCACATGTCCTTTACCGTGCAGAGTACGTATTCCATAAAGTTGCAAACATTAAATTTCCTCCATATAAATGAATATGTTAGGGATATGCAAATCTATTATGTTACTTAAATGCACTCACAGCAACCGAATGCATTGTCAAGAAAGTGCATTAAGCAAAAAATATTTTAAAATATTTTATGTTATGGGTATATAGAGTTCAATCAACTGACATATTTCACGATAAATCTTTTTTTTTTTTTAATTTTTCAAAAAAATTGTGAAAATTCTTAACATAATTCATGAATTTAAGCGGCATATAACTTTTTAATGAGCCTAAAGGAATTCAATTTAAATTTTTGGAAATTTTACTCATTTTGTTTTATTTGATTGTTATCAATTTTCAAAATTAATATTGCATACTATTAGGCTCTTTTATTTATGTTAAATTTTTGAGTGAAAATTAATTAGAGGAAACTATTTTATAAAATTAACATGTTTTTGTTATTGTAACTGAATTTTTCTTTAAGTGTATTATTGTACTATATTCTAACGTTTGTGTAATATAATTTCTTTATGGTAGAACGTAGATACTTATGTATATGTAAATTATATTCATACATATGGAGAAAGGATTCGAAATTAATTTACCTGAGCATTTCTTAATATTGACAGAAAATACAAATGACCTTGCATATCCTTGTTAGTTAGGATACATTTGATTTAGAAGAACTTTCATACTCAAAAGCCATTTTTTACTTCTGAATTGGACCACAAAAGTAAGTACACTTTATTAAGAAGTAAATCAGGCAGCAGAGTACCATTTTTTATTGTTGTAGCTATAGAAAACTTTAAGTTATTATCATTTTTATGTATTTATATCCACATTAACATTTTTTGCATTTTAGCAGGTCTTAATAACAGCTCTATTTCTCAAACTGAATAACAATCCGCATGATATTACGCATGACTAAGTAAACATATTCAATCTATGCAAGATAAGTCGCTTTAAGCTTTGTGCGCTATTCTATCTGAAATATTTTATACATCCTGCTTACCACAAAAGCTCACAAAGTGCATAATGCGCCTTAAAGTATGTCAAAGCAAATAAAGTGCAGAAGGGAAACTATCGCTAAGCATGGTTTAAAGCGCACAAGTAAAACTATTTGTGGTGACTTCCCAACCAACACTTGGAAGATTGTTGAGTTCATCTTGCGATGAATTGACAAGTTTTTAAGAAAACTTAGCTAAAAAAACTTGTTGTTGCTTTTTTTTTGAATTAAATATATTGCAATGCTTTATGATTCGTTGTAACTTTTTTGCACAAATAAATCAAATCTTGTTGGATAATGAGCACGTCACTGTTATCAGAGCGGTAGTTTAGTGTTTAATAAAAAACAAAACACGGTGTATTTCTACTCGATAAAACCGCGTGTGTTAAAATTTTTCAACATTTTTCATGCATTTCTTTGTTCTATGTTGCATTTCTTTGTAAGAAATTTCGACTCTGCAATAATGTTATTTTTATTATTTTCTCTGCAAAAAGTCCTATATCTAATTTTCAGAATACTTTCAGCTGAAAATGAGCATCCTTTTAAGGATATTTGTTGCCTGCCAGAAATTGATCCATTTAATTGTTACAAATCTATTGATGCTTAAGAGTTAAAAAGGTATTAAAAAGAAAAATTGACTCTCTTATATAAAACCTACATTTCTTAGGGTCTATTATTTTAAAATAATATATTCTTTTCGAAGAGCTCCTTCATTCACATATAATTTAACCGGCATACAATTTTTTTTTCTAAACATTTAGTATTTATATGAAGTTATTGAATTTTTTTAACAACCCTTTAACTGCTGCATCATTGTTTGTGAAAGGCTAATTTTTTCATTGAGCAAACGTAAATTGCCAAATAAATCTGTTCTTAACAACAGCTTAAAGTCCTTAATATTGGTTCCGAAACAAAAATAAAGCTAAGCTTTTTTCACTTTAACTGTAGAAATATTCTGAAAAACAACATTCAACGACACATCAAATTTAAACATATAATAAATTAATCAATAACACGTCAAAAAGAAAAAAAAAATGTTTGTCCAGTGGAAAACTTCACCAACAATAAAGGGAAATGTAAAACAAAACAAGCAATATTTATAGCTTGAATATTAAGGAACTTATGTGTCCACCATGCTTAATCAAATATTACAGCTTTAAAGTTTACTTGATGTTAACAAATTGATGACTAGCTATTTTGCAAAATTTATCATGTTGAAAGATTGCTATTATTTGGTAAACTCTAAACTCAGTTACACATGAAATAGAAACAGAAACTTCGATGTGATTTATGCCATTTATAAAAGTTTTCAAACGCTAGCAATCTTTTGAACTTTTTAACAAATAGATTTTAATTTTTTAACCAACATTTTGCGAAAGATATCCTGATAAATATTTCTTAAAGAATTATTTGCTATGTACTTCAGATTATTGACTCTACTGACTTTCTTTCTGTCAAAAATATGCTAATATTTTATTACTACGAACGAAACAAATGCATTGAAAGTGTTGCTAACATGAACCTGCTTCTACGCACATACATTACGAAATAAATATGTTTTGCAGAAACATATGAACAGATCCGGAAATAATAAATTTGTTTATGTTGGCATTGTCGTAAATTGGATATGCGGAAACATTTATAAAATTGTTGACAACATATGCAAAGTAAGAAGCATGTTTCTGAAATGTAAAACTTTTGTTTTCTTTCTTTTACAAATGTGACAATGAACAATGAAACTATTTTTATACAGGATGAATAAAATATTTTGTATTTAAATATCCTTTTACAAGTGATGAAAACTGTTATTCTACTTCTTACCTTAATATGAATGCTCTTACTCGTAATCTTACATATATTTATTCTCAACATCATACTCATAGATTTACTTAAAGTTAGTCTTGTGCTCATGCTGATGCTGATATTCATTATAATGCTCACACTCACGCTCGTGTTTATGCTTATGTTTACTCTCATGCTTATGCTTATAGATATGCTCTTTATCATGTTCAAGTTACTCATATACTCATACTCATAATTGTACTCATACTCATACTCATACACATACTCATACTCATTCTCATGCTCATACTCATACTCATACTCATACTCATACTCATACTCATACCCATACTCATACTCATACTCATACTCATATTCACTATCATACTCATACTCACTCTCGTACTCTTATAATACTCATTATCATGCTCATTCACATGTTGACTCTAATGATGCTCATAATCATACTTATAAGAGCACTGATACCCATGCTAAAGCTCATGGCCAGGCTCGTGCTCATGGTTACTTGTAATCTAAACTTTTCTATGTATATCCATATATTTAAAAAAAAAAAAACATATTAAATTAAAATATTTTTTGTGATGATAAAAATTTTGTTTTTCACTATAAACGTCGTCATATACTAATACTCACACTCCAACCATAATTATTCGAAAAAAGCACAAATTACAGCTGGGATTTGCTTAATAACCTTTGGGTATGAAACCCAAATTAGAAAGCGCTCTACAAAAAGAAATAAAAGTCATACAAAGTAGAGAAAAACAAAAGAAAACAAAAGAAAAAAATTCTCATAGCAACACATACCATACCGTGGAATGAGGTGATATGGTTAAAGAAATATACTTTTTAATGTTTATAAACGCCATGTTGAACAGCTAGCACAAGTGTCAAGCTCAAATCCAAAGCGACTTACAATACACCCATACTCTTCATACTCCTCACAGCATACCCACAGTTGACTTACTTTTTGTGTGATTTTTTGCTTTTCTTTCAGGTTCCATAAGCAACATTGACGATGCCGAGTATCACTGCAATAAAACACAAGTACGCAAAGTAATCTCTGGTGTAGTGGGTGCTGCCTCTTCGGTTACTTCAATACAAGTGGCCAATTTATTGCGTTTGTTTCGAATACCACAGGTAAATTAAAAAATTTGAGTAAAAAATAAGTTAAGCTCTTTGTTTGTTATTTATCCACTTGTTCTATGAAACTTCCTTTGTTCTAAGAGAATTTGTATAACTTATTTAGTGTGTGTTTCCGAAGAAAATACCATACATTTTGTTTACCCATGTAAGCAAAATTCGTTTGATGGTCTTAAAAAAATGAAAATAAAAATATGTATTCTTTCAAGTAGAATACTTATCATAGATAACTTTTAAATTGTGACTTTCTTTGCTTTATAAAATGATTTTATTTCCTTGAAATTGCATAAAATTTTTACATTGTATACACATGAGTTTTCACGTTGTAACCTTTTATAGTATTTTCTATTTTAATGCTCTTGTCAATCAAAAATGTCAGACTCTTTATTAAACGTTGACACTTCGTTGACATTTTGCTTAACAAAATTTTTAGATCAAAATTTTCACTACTTAAAATTGGATTCCAACAAAAAGTCATCTTACAGAATGTGAGCATTTCAAAAATGTTTGAGTGTGTGCTGGACATACTCGTAAATTGCCATGATTTATGTGAAATGTCACATCTTGTACAATTTTCTAGTTTTGTTGCTGCACAAAATTATTATTGCTGTCTTGCTTTGTTATCCTGTTGTGTCCTTGCAGCCTTGTATTACTTTTCTGTTTGTTATTTCTCTATATGTGGTTGCATCAGGCACGTGCTGAAAAATTTTGCTAACGGCGTCGTATGATGACTTTCTCTTTGATTTAACTGAATTTCTGTCTATTTAATTTGATATTTAGGTTTGTTTTGTGCAATTCTTTATGCAACAGATATATTCCACGCCGGAAATTAGAAACGAATGTTACATAAGAGACAGCAACAAAAAACAAAAGATCAGCAATATTGAAATTTTTTTAAAACAAAAGGAGTGCAATGAAAATTCTTACAGAAATCCTAAATCTCTAGTTGCTAAAGAGTTGAAAAATTTAGCATCTGCTGAACATACAGTGGTCATTTTGGCTTTTTTAAGTGGCCGAAATTTAAAAATATGCAAAGCAAAATTGGTTTTTTTTTGGACTTTATTCTATATTGGCTGATGCTGGATTCTACAAATGCCTTGAAAGTTCTCTTGCAATCCTAAAATCTACCGATTTTTTTTTTTTTTTTATGAAGCTGATATCGTCCTAGATCTGATTAACTAGTTCTTCGTACTTTCATTTGACACAGCATGTTTGTTATACTCTTACAATAACTTTCAATACTTGCAATTTCACACGCAAGCCTTTATTCTTTTCACGTTGGAGTCCTTAATATGTTGTAATAAATTTAAAACGCAAATCGATTCTAAAAAATTTATGTTGTTTGCATTCATTCCCACAGCATATAACCAATTAAGGCCTTTGACTAGCTGTATAAACTAAATTTAAATCATTTATAAACAATTAAGACTTGTGAAATATTTTGATGAGTAAATAAAACAATTATTTTAAAGCATTGAAAATTATGTTTCCATTGCAGTACTATCCAGTGACCTAAAAAGTTATTAAGCTTACAAAGTAAAATACGTTCCATATGTATCTTGTCAAAAATGAGTTTAATAAAAGCATAATTCACCAGAAAAGTTTATATTCTTTAGCTATGTGAAAAAGACAGCAGATGATAGAAAAACCCACTTGACGTGTGATATTAAACAAAAAAAAATTGTAAGCGAGTGTAAATATCACAAAAGATGATTTCGTTTTTCAGGCTAAAATGCTTTTGTGTTGCATAGAGTAGATCTAAAATCCTGTACTTTTTTTAATGACACCCTTTTTCAAAGTCACTCGTTTGCTATGTCAAAGCAATCACTGACTGTCATTTAAAACAAAAAAATTCTGCTTGTATCAAATCAATTAACGTTAGAAGCTTAGCGTAGTAGAAATTTGAAATAACTCGAATTTTGTCCTTTTACTTTTGATGGATCATTTCTAAAATCAATGAACAAAGAGCAAATGTGATTTTAATCTTTTGCTCTTCCATTCACTATCCACTGTTGTAATCAGTTTACGATAAATTTATTTGCGTCTTTTTAGAGCTAATGAATGTTGCAATGAAATAAAAAAGAATATAATTTTTGCTCAACATTTTAATCAAGCGCAATTCAATTGTTAGCCAATTTTGCTGATAAATAAATATTAAAAATTTTATAAAAAAAAAAAAATTTAAGAAAAAATACAAACAAACCGAATTTTTTCATTACTTTGCTAAAAATCGCGTCTTATTTTTTCTAATTACTTTCTTCTTTAAAGCATCAACTATAAATTTGCTGTAATGCAAGTCAGCTCTGCTGTTGCATAGTTAAGCTTAGCTGCAGCAAGCTGATTTTTGAATGACACTTTCTAAGAAAGAGAATTTTAAAATAGAAAATGTCAGCATATAAAAAGTGTTAAAATAGAAAGTTTAATTAAGTTTCACTAAGTATTTCTTTGGTAAATAGCAGGAGATTAAAATAATTTTCCAAAGAAAAGTTTTCCTCGAAAGATAAAAGTATGTAGTTACGACAAAGATTTATGTAATGCAGTATGGAAGCATTATTCTGTGACGCAAAGTGGTGTGCAAAATTTGACATTGGCGGTTATCTATAAATAAATTATTTGCATTTTTTCTTAAAACGATTACTTAGTTTAACTATTGGAATTTGCAAAAAACACATTGATGATTGACGTATGATATTATTTTGAAAAGAATGATAACTTAAATAAATTTTGTCGCCCAAATTAACTATTTGTTAATTTTGAAGTTATTTGTGAGGTCTTTAACACTTTGATGAAAGAAGTGTGCAACTGTCCCAAACATTTATTAGTAAATCTAGCGATAATTGCCTGTTTTCTCTGTACATTTCATCAGACCTTGCAAGCAGGTCTACAAAATACAGCTAATAAGCTAGTTGCAAGCTGCTCACTGCATTTATCCAAAGGTTATCTGCTTACTATCCTTGCTCTATCTATTTTGTTAGTGTTCAAATTGAGTCCTCCTCACTTGAAGATTTTTTCTGAATGTCTCGAGTCAAAAAACATTATGTTTGTATGCTATGTTTTGAGACCAGTGTTTAGAAAAGGTAATCCACCGAACAGCGTATTCATGTGGTAAGAGAACAATAATATTTTCTTGATTACAAGTATCGAAGTAAGTCAAGTCATTTTTTCAAAGCCATGCTTCAAGTTCAATCTTACCAGCATTGGTTAAATCTAGGAGTCGGTGAATGCAGCACTACTTTGACTGAAGCGAAGCAGCTGTCTTTGGTTTCTTTGAAGACTCCAGTATCTGTGATTTAGGTTGCTATGTTATTGCTTACCATGCACGAAAGTGTTGGTCTTATCATTAAATGAGTTATTAAGTGAGACGTAATATTCTCTACTGTCTTTAAAATATTCCCAAATAATCTAGCAGTTTTTTATATATTTTAATACTAATCACTTTAATTTGATTATCTGTTGCTTTCTTTTCACTTGTGAAATGCATAAAAACTTCATACCTCATGCAGCTCATAATTTTCTTTTAAACTTTTCTTTTTAAAGAAATAGCAACTCTGGTTACCTTTTGTTATTTTCTAGCTCGACGATTCTTAAAAGTTAAATGACATTATTACACTCAGCTATAATTATTTCTCTTAATTATAAAGCAATTAAAATTGCGTTTGCTTCAACTTTTTATTACTATCAGTTAACAGTTTACTACATTGTACGAGTATTATTAAGTTTCGTAAACTAAGTATCTTGTAAGTTTTTGTCATTTGGCTTTTACTTTCTTAAGCACCTCGATTGCCATTTTACCTTTAATATTTTCTTTCCAAGGACTGTAAGTTTTCTTCAATTCTTTATTTTTTTGCTATTTTTATCATACCCTTAATTGCAACGTACACCTGGATGAGGTGTTTTCTATAATTTTTAAAAGTTTTATTGCAACTTTTTCACATTTTCTGCTTTTTTTTTTTTTGCAGGTTTCTTTTTTCTCCACCAGTCCAGAGCTAAGCAATAAACAACGTTTCGAATACTTTTCGCGTACGATTCCATCAGATCATTATCAAGTAAAGGCGATGGTAGAAATTGTCAAGCGCATGGGTTGGAGTTATGTCTCAATTATCTATGAAGAGAGTAACTATGGTATAAAGGTAAGTGAACTGTGTTAGTAATATGCTTGTTATAGTTTTTTTGATATTTAGTTTCCAAACGCACGTATTATTTTATGTTGTACATACAGGGTGGTCTGAACTTAAAATTCAATCTGAAAAAAAAATAGATTCCCTGGCTTATTGTAAGTAAAAAATTGTATGAAAATGGAAAAAAAATTTAAAATTTAATTCAGTAGTATGTGCTTGGGGTAGTTTCACTCCTCTCTCTTTTGCTGTTTCACAGTGCCCATTCAATTATGTTTGAATCAAAAAGTAGATATAAAAGACAAGAAAAATGTTAAGCAAACTCTGATAAAAACTTCAACTAGTGGTGCATATTAAATTCATCTCTTTTTATGTCTGCCGATGTTGGCTTATACAAAACTCTAGCACATTTTTGTACAGTCTAGAAATCTACCAACTTATTGCATTTTTCAATGCAGATCTCGTCGAGAGTCTTGCTCACTCTCACTGACTTGCTTACTGTTTCGCGCGCACTGTTATCTCATTTGCAGTTAGGAAATAATGTATTTTTGTAAAATATGTTATGAATTTTTTAACAGTTTCCAACGATGTTTTTAAATCGTTGTATCCAACGACGAATTTCGTTAGGTTAATTATCTCTTGCTGTAGGCAACTACTTCATATTATTTTTTAATGATTTTTCTTTCTAATTCAAAACAAACAAACAAAGCAAACTTGAACAGCGCCATTTAACACATTTTGTCTTCATTCTTTCATAGTCTTTCTTTTTGCGCTATTAAATTTTCTTTCACTTTAAGTGCAGCTTTATTGAAGTAATTTTTTTCTGTATAAGTCGTTAATGTTACTTTTATATATATTTGGAACTAATCTCTTTTTCCACTTTACTTGCAGGCATTTGAAGAACTTGAGGATCTACTGGCCCGTAACAACATTTGCATCGCCATCAAAGAAAAACTTGTCAAGGATTCCGGTGTTGCTGAGGAATTCGCTTACGATAACATTGTGTTGAAGTTGTTGACAAAACCACGCGCCAGAGGTAAGCGATAGTTGACGATAAGCTATAAAGTTACAAAAGAAGTTAGAAGCAAAAGTTTAAAGGAAGTTGTAGGGGGTGGTCATACGGGAACTGAATAGTTGCGCTTTTGTGACGATGGGTAAAAGAACGATTAAGCTGAGTATGATATTTAAGTGCGATTATTCTTGAAAAAAATTTCACGAGAGTCACATTTAGCTTGTTAAGTTTTGCTTTTTTAAAAGAAAGCTTAATCGACTGCAGCAACTAAATGATTTATAGCATAGCTAAAATTTTTATAAAATTTTTTCATTTCTTTGAACGTGTCTGAAACAAAATCAAAACACGGTGAAAATTTAACATATTTATCAACTGCCAATTTGGTGTTTTTTTTTTTTCATATGGGCGTGTGACAAATAAAGTATGATAATTTGAAACGCATTAGAAATTCAGAAAAGAGTGCGAAAAGAGCAAAAATCATTTGCCAACAAAAAGTTGCCAAAAACTTTTGTTGAATTTCAAATGTGACAGCAACATCGGTGTGCAACCCTCCAATGAGCCTGTGTTACTTTCTCTGTTACAACGAAGTTTCAAAGTATGCAACATTGTTCACATACACATTGTGGTTTTCGCCATACAATATAAAAGTCTAAAAGAAAAATAATCCCCGCTCTTGTGAAAAATGTTTGCAACTTGGCCCAAATACTTAGTCATGCTGATGAATGATTTTGGCAATCATGCCAACCAACCAAAAAAGCTTAAAGAAATTTACAGAACATACAGCGTTACACAAAAGCAAAATTCAGCGGTGACAGTTGATAACAAACAGGTACGGTTTGTTTCATAGAGTAATCACTTAAAATTTAGGGCGCGTATATAAAGAAAATAAAGATTACTTTGTTTTGAAATCAAATTTAGCGATTTCACTACCTCGAGTGAATTTGGTTCATTGATTTACATGATGACTAGAACATTTTTTCAATCAGTTCTTGTTTTCGAGATATTTCTTAAATTGTCACCACATTCAGAGAGCTATGAGAGGTAGAAATTTTTAATGGAAATTTTCATTTTCTGCAAGTTTTTCTTTTTTAAATTTCACCTTAAAAAGCCAATTTTCTTAAACTCAAATGAAGTAAAGAATACTTTTCTTTCAAATATTTCAAAATGCTTACTCTGAGAATTAAGGCAATGCACACACAAATAAAACGCTTCTGTCAAGCAACAGTGTCTGAAAAATTACTGCATCTACCTTGTGACTTCTTGAAGGAGTTGCCTTGCTCCTCCTTTTGTGGATGTCTACAGCATTTTAAGAAAATAATAAATCAGCTAAAAAGTTGCAAAATCCCCACAATCATTTTTCAACTCACTAACACTTTCTAAACAGCAAAAAACCGGTAGAAAAGTTTACGTGTGCAGTTTGTATGTGACAAGCAAAGTTTTGACATTTATTGCAAAATGCGAGAGCAAATTCTGCTTTAGATTTCTTACCTACACAAAACATAACAAAAATAAAGTGTCTGCAAAGTTCATTTAGCTCGCTAAATGATTCATCGATTTTATTGCATTTTAATGTAGATTCAACTGTCAAACGCATACATACTTAGAAAATATGCGACAATGGCAATGGCAAAAATAACAGTTAATTTGTACAATTGGCTGCTATGCATAGAAAAAAAAGGGTTGCCATATGATTAATAATGCTGTCCGCCACATTAATTTCGTTGACATTTATTTAAATGTGTGGGATTGTGCTGATTGATGAAAACTTTTGGTATCCATTTTGTGCAAAAAAAAAGTGTGCGCTTTAGCCACATGACATTTGATAAATTAAAATTATGTACCATACATTAAATGTCACGCATACGACCTGTTAACCACATAGCACAACGGAATGCTTTTGAGGTTTTTCAAAAGCATTTTCTATAAATAAGCCGAATAAAGTTCATCAAAAGGGGTTTTAAACCAACATATTTCAATTGAAATTGAAAAATTTCCCTTGAATTATTCATCTATAATATAATTTTTTCAATGTTAATTTGATTTTGAAGTAAAAGAAACATATACACTTTATGGTAGACTAGAATTAGAACAAACTTCTGCACACTTTAGAAAAATTTTTAATAGAGTGATGTTTTCGGTAAACACTCAAGAATTTTTTAATAAAAATGAAAGTTTGTATTCGGTATAAACAAAAGACCTATAATAAAAACTAAATACAGGATGTGACAGTAAAAATTTTAAACGGAGTATAGAAAGAAGTAGACTATTTTAATATTCAATATCTAATTACCGATTTTCTATAGTTTTAGAAATGTAGCTATCAGATGTGACATATAGACTACAATTCTGTACAACACTGGACATCTTCGTTTTAAATTTTTTGTTATTTGCTTTGATGAATGAGATTATATGCCAGTACTGGTGTTATTTGTGCAACAGCTCGGAGCCACAAAGCTCAACATATGTATACCGCCTAGGTTAGGTTAGGTAGGAGTAACAGTCAGTTGCGAACCGGCTCCCTTAGACATGATGTGATCCATTGCGGTACAACAGGATGTCTAGCTATACCCTTTTACTGAACCAAGCAGATTTCGTAATTAACCTGATTAGCTGACTTTACTGTGTTTTAAAACTTCGACCTGATTTTCCAACTGCAACTACAATCTCAGCTACTTTGAATGCTGCAATATGGCCGCCGCTAGTTCGCAAGATTCCCGAAACGTCACGCTTCCTGCTATAGAGACTTCAACTCTAAGAGAGCACTGTTGGAGTGGGCCCCTCCCCATAATGCAATCATATATAGCTGATCCAGTCCAGCTAAGTTCTGTGAAAATCTAAGTTTTTGGTAACGCTTGAAAAAATTAGTCTGAAACATTTCTCTAAAACCGTTCTGTGGTCAATATCTCTTAAACTAATGATGTGATTTTTTTTAAACTTTTTTCCAAATATTCACTCACTGTCTAATAATTAATTGCACATATTTTTCATACTTTTTTTTTATATATTTAAAACTATATATCAAAAATTACTGCATCGACTTAATTCAACTTTTTACTAAACTTTCTCAAAAATATTATCTGTGATGCAGCTTAGGTGCATATTAAACAAATCATAAGTTTATTCTTAAATTTAACATAACATACTAAAATCAAAGGACATTCTGTGCTTCAGCCAAGTGAACGAAAGAGTACCTGTATTCACATAGAATGTTTAAGTTGAAGCCTTGAGAGATTAAAATCTTTCTAAATGAAAATCTTGGAGATCTAAAACAACTGACTTAACTTCTTCAACTATTTCAATGAATTTGCTTTTATAACCTTCAACGCCTTCCTTGAAGTATAAATTTTTTCTTCTGGAACAAAAAAAGAAACAGATGAGCCATATCAGGTACATGCAGTGGTTGCTATATAACAATCACTAGATTTTTGCTTATAACACTTGCACCATGATGGTTCTATGCTACCGCGCAATCTCGTGGAGCAAAATCCATGTGTGACCCTACCATTTTTGCGAATATTCTCACGCAAGCACTTTGTGACGTCTAAATAATGTACCTTATTTATCATTTGTCCTTCTGGAAGAAATTAGAGTGCATCAAACCGCTGTAATCAAGATAAATTCTATTTCATATACTTTTTACTCAAATTTTTTGCATAAGCAAGGCAAGCAGATGGAAAAAGGATTTGCCAGCAACTTTGCATTGCTCCACTTGATAAGAAATGGAAATGAATTAATTTTTCCGTGTTCTATTTTTAATATTACATATCGAATCGACTTGCGTTTGTCCATGACCTTCTTTGATTTTTCTTGAAGTTTGTTCTTTCTTCTAGGGACACAGAAATATTGCAAACCGCATTCAAATATCAGCTTCTAATATGTAACAATTCTCCACAGAAATAATAAATTATTTTCACACAATTATTTCGGACAGCTATTGATTTACGATATTTCTACGCCCCTAAATAACAGTTTTTAAGAATAAACTAGTTTTTTGCTGCATCATTTATCCTTGCAACTGTTTTTTAATGGTCTTTCTTCTTAAATATGAAAACTGCTGAATGCACTAGTATACTTATAAGAACACAACTCGAATTTTCTAAAAAAAAATCCACGTATTTGATTAATTTGACCTGATCGCTTCGTTTCGATAGTGTCTGGATTTTGATTGCTTCTGGGGGTATATTATTCTATGGTTTACAAGATAGTTTCTTGATCTTTTGAAAACTTAAACTAACCGTTCTGAGAAATGAGTTTGCGGTGACATTCTATTACGGAACGACATTACCAAATGTAACTCTCTAAACTGTTGGTTAGTGTTTTAATCTGAACTGCAGTCATCGTTCAGAAAAGTATATTGAGTTTAATGGCGACAAAATCAGGGCATAGTTTGAGTGAAACTCTCGCCGTAAGACTTTAGGAATTGCAAAAAAAATTAAACATTCATCACTCAAACGTTCACAATTTTAAACTTCGTAGGGCGACAAGGAATCGTGGCACTATGATGAATGGGTGACTTAAGCTTTAGTTTGCCTAAAAATAATCAGCGAGCTTTTAAACAAAATGAAATTTTATATCATGATATTTTAAAAGGCTTTATAAAAACTCCTGTATAAATTGTAGGAAATTCTCAAATATTAAAACTTGCGTTCTGAAATACTTAGCTGCAGGAATAAATGTTTTTCCCTTTGTTTCAGTAATAATTTGAGTCATGTTGATTTTGACACAAAGGTGCGCCCAAATGTCCAGCATGTTGTGCGCTGCTGTGCACGTGCATCCCACTACTATTGTAGCGGCAGCACACTTTTGTTCATTATTGCAGCAATACAAAAGCAAATCAATAAATTTGGTTTGCTAAAGCATTTTTTCTATTTTATTGCTGCAAATCCAAGAAATCTACAGAAGTAACGTCAATAGCAATAAATACCACAATAGAAAATGTCTGCTGCAGTCGTTGTATGGTGTGACGAGGATGCTTTTGTATACAAATTAGCCATTAAAGGGAGGAAGGGACAAAGGTTAAATATACAATGACCAGCAGGAATAACAATGGCAAGGGCTATAACAAAAGCAGCAGCAGCAATATCAGCAGGGGCAATTGAAGACAAACTAAAGACTTTGGAATAAAAGAAAGAGAACTGTAAAAGTAACAGCAACTAAGTAAAACAACAACGGCATAAAATAACAATGATAAAAACAACTACTAAGTATTTACAACAACACAAGAGTCAACAACTTCAATGGCAGCAGTAAACAACAGCTGCAATGAAAAATATTTTGCTGACTATCAGTAACAGCAGCAAAGGAATTTCCAAATGAAAAAATAAATTAAAAAAAAAAAAATAAAGATATTAAATGCCCAGGAATGGAAACTAAGAAAATTATGAATAGCCATGGCTTAACCCATTTTAGCCTTGTAATAGACATTAAGCTGCAGCTTTCGCAATATTTTGTAATAAAAGCGGAGATAAATGATAAGACATTTAACATGGATGCATGTCCATGTATTATAGAAAATAAGTGCGAAAAAAGTCAACGAATAACCAATGAGAATACTATGAGACACATGTGTGACTCACTGGTAAATACTAAACAGAAAGAAGTAGTGCGAACACTTAAAAATTGGAGAATATTCAACAGCATGTATATAAAAGATGAGAATGCGTATGAGCAAAGACTATGCACATACACAGGGTATGCACACGTAAAGAGTGCGCACACGCAAAGTGTACGGACATGCAAGAAGTTCGCACTTGCAAAGAGTACGCACATGCAAAGAGTACGCACATGTAAAAAATATGCACATGTAAAAAATATGCACATGAAAAAAAAGTACACATGAAAAGAGTACGCAATCACAAAAAGTGCGCACAAATAAACTCTGAACTGATTCATGTTTTTTCATGTATTGGATGTGTTTCGCTTCCAATTTTAAAAGAAATGCTACACGGTTGTCATCAACTCTCTGGTAATTTTAACTATCGCAGAAATTTACTTGTACCAACCAAATGAGTTTCTCAAGTCTACCATATCTCTCAAACCGTTTTCCTCAACAATTTTGCACCTTGATACCTTTCTTTAATCAAAATAAGAGTAGATATTAAGAATTTCGTCTTTCGTCAAACAGTATTGATTACGGAAACTGTTCAAAAAGCAAATTAACTGTCTAATTGACGTCCACAACTTCACATGAAATATCGCCCCAATCTGTGTAACAGTCTTGCAAAAGATTTCTTTGAAAATTTGCTTATACTCAGAACAAGTTCTTAGCTAGAAACACTAGGCACATAATAGCAATAATATGAAAAAAGTAAAGCTATCTCGAGTTCACAATATGTTAAGGAAATTATAAAAGATTTAGGAGAGCACACAAAAATTTAATAAAAGTAATTCCTGAGAGAAATATTAAATTAAATTTTAGCATACCAACTCAAATGCTTCACTTCTTCCAATAATTTCTTGTATTCAAATCAGAAACAGCGTTTCAAATTCAACAAAATTCGCAATTTTTTTTTATACTTCGCTTAGTTATTGATTTTTTTTTTGTTTTATTTTACATTCTTTACCTCTTTGTGTTTCATAGCATGCTAATCGAAACGTGATTGAGTGCCTGTGAGTTTTGCTGTTGATGAAGTTTATTAAAAAGCTGCATTCACAGCAGCTGCAGAAGAAGATCCTTAATATATTTTTTTTTATACATTGAAGAGAATTGTCTTAGGTATCGAAATAATTTGATTTTAGTGCAAACAATTTTAAGAACAAAAAAATTGCGGATAAAACGGTTACCATATTGATATTTTCTGTGACTGATAATAACTTCAATGGATAAGCTGTGGCTTTTAAAAGTTAGATGTTACGAGAATTTGCATAAACGGAAAACATATTCACATTTAACGGAAGAAATGATATTCAAAAGTAAACTATTTCAAAATTGTTATATTTTCATGAAATACTTGTGCCAAAATAAAATAAAATAAAATAAATTAAAATAAAATAAAATAAAATAAAATAAAATAAAATAAAATAAAATAAAATAAAATAAAATAAAATAAAATAAAATAAAATAAAATAAAATAAAATAAAATAAAATAAAATAAAATAAAATAAAATAAAATAAAATAAAATAAAATAAAATAAAATAAAATAAAATAAAATAAAATAAAATAAAATAAAATAAAATAAAATAAAATAAAATAAAATAAAATAAAATAAAATAAAATAAAATAAAATAAAATAAAATAAAATAAAATAAAGTAAAATAAAATAAAATAATAAAAACGGTAGAAAAGGCATCACATCCGCAAGTAAATTTAGGATAACAGTGCGTGCAAGCTAGTGAACGGAAGTAAAATACTCGACGATATTACCGTTGCCAAAAATGCAAAAAAAAAATTTGTAGATTTTATGATTGCACAAGAATATGCTGGTTTTTGATTTTAATCAGCATAGATAGCAGGTGACGCCTGAATGACAGTTTTTGACTTTTGAAATTTTATTATACCATTTCTCCCCCATTATAGATACGATGCTCTAACTCATCATTTGAATTTGCCATCCTGTAGGTTGTCATGAAGCGCTGATAGAAACGCTTCCTTGAGTTTTTAATAACTGCTGTGAATTGATTTTTTTTCATAGAAAAATTAACTTTTTTAATTTTCTTTTATATGAATTTATATGTAAAACTTCAATACATTAAAATAAACTCTTGCGAATTTTAATGTTCTTAAAGTACGTTAATATAATGCTTGCAAAACTTTTTATGTGGCTCACAGCTACGAATTAGTAATGTTTGTTAAACAAAAAAATTTACGTACGAGTATGTAAACATATTTTAGTTTAGAAAAAAAGTAATTAATAATAGTAAGTAGTCAATTGTTTTTTCATGCTTCATTTTAACGTTCTTACAATCAACATTTCCACGCATTTATTTGTTAAAGTTTTTGCTTATGTAACATTTTTTATCGCATCACCCGAATTTTTATCGCATCAACATGTATTTAAGGCATTATTAAAATGAAGCATTTTTACTGAATAGTTACTTTACTAATAATTAATTTTCGGTTCAGTTTTTCTTACAAAAATCTACTAAGTTTAGAAATCGTAGTAAAATCAAAAGTAATAAACAAATTAAAAATTTGTACGGTGTATTTTGTATGCTGAAAATTTCGAAATGATTCAAAAACCGAAAGTTCAATTTTCGCCCTGAAATCAATGAGAAGTATCTGAACAAAAGAACTTTTGAGATGATAATATCTAAAAAGTGTTGCATTCAATTGAACTTTTGACTTCGTTGCCAAGAGACTTTAACGCAATAGAGTCACTTTTCACACAAGCAACTCTAGTGCTAGAATAAATAACTAAAAAATATTCAAAAACGTGCTTATTTGCTCTCAAAAATTGCTGCGTTTAATTTAATTAAATTAAACTTCTGTTAATTTCATTTTTTCGTTTGCTAAAGTCCTTGTACCTGATGAACTGCATTGTCCGCCAGTGTAGTTTTTCTACTCCAATAACCGAATTCAATTTAACAACTTTGATATTCCAAAATCATTTCGTTCTCGATATTTTGTAGCAACAGAAAGTTTTTTGTGTTTAAATACAAATCTAGACTTTATACTTACGCTCTGTGCAAAAATAAACTTCTGCTTATGAGATTCACCAAGTAATTTTCTAAAAAATAAGTCTCAATTTAATTTTTGTTGTGCTTTTTATTTTGATACACTGAATCAAACCGACCTACATTGTTTGCAGGATAATGACAACATGTATTTATATGATGAACATATTATATGTATTCAGCCTTTCCATATCTTAACTAGTAGGTACAAGAACAGCTACCAAAAAACGTACATTCGCCATAACGATAGCCTGCATAATAACATTGACGAGTACATTTTTCTGAATCCCAACCAATCAAACTTAAACCAACGCTGAAACAGTCTCCAATTGAAATTAAAGCCCTTGTATATTGAATGTAGAAAACGTGCAGCAAAGCGGTAAGAAAAAGTAAACTTACTAACTTCATTTTAATTCGGGAAACGCGCTGACTTCGGATCAAAACTTGTTGTTTGCAGTACAAATTTAATATGAATCTTGCTAACAATATGCCACATTACTTATACTCTCATTTTACTAACACGGCGGTCAAATGGAGGAATCAAATGAAAAAGAGCGAATAAACTTTTTCTCAAATTTTAATAAAAATGTTCAAGCCTCGGCCTAAAAAATGTAAAATCCTATCATTGACATTTTTTTCAATGAACAATTACTTCCTACATATACGAACTTGCTTGAAACTTTAATTTTTAAAACCTAATTGTTTTTTAGTTTTTGACGCTTCATTCAAATCTATTACAGTTTCGTTCGTTGCTAGACGGACTCATAAGTGATCCTTGAGCCGATTAGTAAGAATTTGTAAGCCTGATATTTTTGATGGCTTCTCAACAGCTCTATGCAAAAAGGGAAACATATGAGGCTTAAAACTTCTTACTGATCGGCTCAACGGTCACTGATGAGTCCACCTGGCAACGGACGAAACTAATATCTATGACTAGCGTTTTTGCTAACTTTTTCTGTTTATGTTATCTTTCTTTAATAAAAAACAAATGAAATTACAATCAATAAACCATGTTTCAAGCATATTCGATTAGTCAAACAAAACATTTTCCAATATAAAAAAGCATACTTTTTTTCAATTCAACTCCTTCATTTGAACGCCGTGCTTAAATTTCAATTAGATAATATTTTTTTGTGCATTTTTGTCAATTTAATTCAAAAAAGCGTTAATGTGTTATGCAATTATTAATACCATGAAGTATGAAAATACATATAATAATATCATTATACTGTGACTCAACGTTAAGTGAACATATTCCAGCGTTAAATAAAATTTCCATGAAATCAAAATTTATGAAGACCTTAAAAAAAATTTTTTAACTACGTACATATGTTTTAACTTTTTCAATTATATAAAAAAAACCCTTAAAACTAATGGTAGACATTTAAAATATAATAACAAAAAAATAATTTTTATGAGGTAACTAAATAGTTCAACAAATTTAAGTCTTGCTTAATCCTTAACGAAAACATTGTGTTGACCTTTTTAGCCAACTAAAGTTATATGTACTCTAGCATGCCCGACTATTTTCATGCTGCATAGCAACATCACTATTGCAATCTCTTATTCACAAAACTAATCATCTGATAAAAAATTTACGATATAGTTGTTTGAAGACACCATAAGGCAATTCATAAGGTCTCAGAAAGTCATATGCCATATGTCAGTGTTGTGCAAAAATACTACGCATGTGAACGGTACACTATTTTTAAATTGCCTATATTTGGCACTATTTCAGCAATTTTGCTTTTTGATCGTCTGTTAGAGCAAGGATACATTTTTTCACTTACTTATTTCAACCATAAAATGGACAAGGCGAAAACATTTATAAAACCATTGTATAATAAACGAAATTAAGATTCCGTTCGAAAATTTTATTGGATTTGCTTCTGATAATGCTTCTACTATGATACGAAAAAAAAACTCATGTAGTTGCATTCACATCAAATGTCTTTGTCAATCAGTTGATTTAATAAACAATACTGCTTTAAAATGAATGCCTGAACTAAGCAGAAATGATTTTGATTATTCCAAGCGGCGAAAAGATTTAAAGAACTTCAGATTATTTTTGAGGTGCCAGTATACGACTTTTTAAGGCTATGTGGCAAATTCTCATAAATCTCAACAAATCTTCGTTGAAATGTTAAGTGAACTTAACACAATTATTTCAGATGTATGATGTATGTATATATAGGTCATATGCGGAGTTGAAACTTCGAGAGGCAAATATTTCAATATCTGAAATTAAAACTATTAAATATAACATACTGAAAAATTAACAAAGTAGACACATAGCATAATTTAAACGAAAATATAGAGCTGGAAAATTGTTATTCAGAGCAATGATAACAAAAAGAAAGTGATTTTTTTTAAGTAAGTTTTATTTAATTTTTAAGTAAATATTGAAATTAATTGAACAATATTTTGATCGAATTGTACAGTCTTAGCAGAAACCGATATTTTTGTGTGAAATTTCACAAATCGGTCAATGCTTTTTTAACAAACATGACAGAAACTACAAATGGAACAATTTAAATATTGAAAGGCAAATACTTGGTTTTGTTAAACAAGACCTGTAAATCATTTATTTTGGTCGTGGTATTGAAATTAATTGAACAATATTTTGATCGAATTGTACAGTCTTAGCAGAAACCGATATTTTTGTGTGAAATTTCACAAATCGGTCAATGCTTTTTTAACAAACATGACAGAAACTACAAATGGAACAATTTAAATATTGAAAGGCAAATACTTGGTTTTGTTAAACAAGACCTGTAAATCATTTATTTTGGTCGTTTTTCAATAAAATATATAGCTTATGTACAGTGCATTTTTACTATCTTTATCTAATGATAACATCCAGTTGGCACTTTTTCACACAAAAATTACACCTTTTTATGGGCACTTTTTATTTTTTCTCACGGTGCAAGTGAACACTTTCTCACAATTTCTTGTACAAATAAACTGTCAATCGAACAAGGAATGAAGTAATAATATTTCAGTCTCTTTGTCAGTTTCCTTTCCCATACAATTCTCTCATCAAAATAGCAAAACAACTTTCAGAAAACTTTGGTCGCAGATTTGCATTTTCCTATTTAATTTTAATTTGCGTATACGATTTCATAAATACTATTGAAGCTACTGCGTGGGAATTATAAAGACTCATGAAACATGAACTTCGTTCGATGTTTGGCTATGTAGACAACTGAGCTTAAAACGTTATGCTGAAAATTCTGGATTACCGCACATTTTCTAAATATGGAAATATCCGTTCTTTATAAACTTTTACTTAGTTGTGATATCAAAGAACGCCGAATTATTTGAATTATTCACGACTTTTTTCTGCATTTCACACTTGAAAGAAGAAATTCGTTTCACAATATAACACATCTGCCATTAGCATTGGATTCGCTATTTAAAAGTCTAATAAAATTTCTACAAATATAATTACTTTGACATGTTGAATAAGTCGAAAAAAAATGTTTAATGGTTGAAAGAGGTTGAAAAGTGTTGAAACCGGTTGAGAAACTCAAAAAAAGTTGCAAGAGTTTGAGAAATGTTGAAATAATTTAAAATTGCTGAAAAAGTCTTAAAGATAATGATGATGAATAATGAACAAATACTCGTACATATGGGATATATTGGAATTCGAATCAAAATTTATAATTGGTGAAAAGTACCGCGCCCAATGTTTTCAAATTATATGACGATATCTTCCACGACTTACAAGATTTGGCCTTATAATGGTTAAAATTTAAAGTTGCGCAACGCCCCTCTAAGAGCCTTTGAAAACTTGAAACCTATCCCAAACTTAGTTTGGATCACATGTGCACCAAGTTTCATCAAAATCGCTGCAACTGATTTTCAAAATAAGCTTGAGCAAATATACAAAGAATATGGGCGGTAACATTTCTAAATCGACTGAAGTGGTGACGCTGATCAAGTGTACATTTCTATACCTGCCATGCCCCCTTTGGCAAAGTAATTATTCCCTATGTGTAGGGTATAAAAACCCTGACGAAAAGAAAACTTTCTCTTACAAAAAAAAAAATATACATTAATCTCACAACAAAATTTTTCACTGGTTTTATTTTATCCACGCCTTTACAATAATTGATCATTAAATAATATCTAAAAACTATTCAACAACGTTCTAATTTGATCTTAAAAATTTCAGCTTTTTTAACTTTGTGCTACTTTAAATTTTATTCGATTTCTTAATTATTTGTACCAGATGAATTGCATCGTCCGCCAGTGTAGTTTTTCTACTTCAATAACCGAATTCGATTTAACCACTTAGGTTTTCCAAAATCTTTTCGTTCCTAATATATTGTAGCAACAGAAAGTTTTTTGTGTTTAAATACAAATCTGGTCACTATACTTCTTTAAGGTCTACTAATTTTTTTTCATCAAAACGCTTCTTAAAATTTGTGCAAAACTAAACTTCTCCTTTTGAGATTCAAAAGATATTTTTTTTTAAATAAAAGTCTCACTTTAATTTTTATTTTGCTTTTTATTTTGATACACTGAAATTAAATCAAACCAACCTACATTGGTTCATTGATTGCAGGATAATGATAACATGTAGGTGATATATAAGGGTGTTTTTTTTAGAGGTTTGTTTTTCGAATAGAGATAAAACTGGCATTTTATGGTCAAATCTGGCAACTCTAATGTCATTTATGTTCAGTTTGGTTTGCCATTTCATCATGAACAGGTTGACAAAAGAACAACGCTTGCAAATCGTGCAAATTTATTTCGAAAATAATGGTTCAGTTCGCGAAGTTTACCGCAAGCTCCGTCCATTTTATGGTCGACATAATCGTCCATCAGAGCAATTAATTCGGTTAACCATGGATCGTTTTCGCACTACGTTTACTCTATGTGATAATACGCATCCGCAGAGACGTCGAACAGTGCGCACCGAAGAAACAATTGCCGCTGTAGAGCAAAATGTTGAAGAGGACCCGAATGAATCGATTCGCCACCGTGCACAGCAATTGGAGCTTTGTCCATCAACTTTATGGAAGATTTTGCGCAAAGATCTTGGCTTGCGACCTTACAAGATCCAGCTTGTGCAAGAATTAAAGCCGCGAGACCATGCAATGCGTCGTGATTTTGGTGTATGGGCCGAAAATGAGATTGATCTCGATGCTGATTTTCATCGCAAAATTTTGTTCAGTGATGAGGCTCATTTTTGGTTGAATGGCTACGTCAACAAGCAAAATTGCCGCATTTGGAGTGAAGAGAATCCACATGAGACCCTTGAGACGCCATTACATCCACAAAAACTGACTGTTTGGTGTGCTCTATGGGCTGGTGGAGTCATTGGGCCATACTTCTTCCGAAATAATGCTGGAGAGTCAGTTACCGTTAATGGAGACCGGTATAGAGCCATGATAACCGACTATTTTGTTCCCGAATTGGATGGCATGAATGTGGATGAGTTGTGGTTCCAACAAGACGGCGCTACATGCCACACAGCGCACGTCACAATCGATTTATTGAAGGAAACATTCGATGAGCGCATAATTTCGCGGAATGGACCTGTCAATTGGCCACCAAGATCGTGTGATTTGACACCATTGGATTATTTTGTTTGGGGATATGTGAAGTCGCTCGTCTACGCCAACAAACCAGAAACGTTAGGGGACTTGGAAGCCAACATTCGTGGCGTTATTGCCGACATACGGCCCCATATGCTCGAAAAAGTGGTTCAAAATTGGACCTGTAGAATTGGCTTTATTCGAGCCAGCCGCGTCGGCCACATGCCCGAAATCATATTTAAACATTAATGGCATAAAATTATCCTTCCAATAAAGCCAAATTGATGGACATTAAAACGATTTTCTTGTGTTTTATTTCAATTCGAAGCTCTATACCTCTAAAAAAAACACCCTTTACTAAACAAGCTGTATACCATGTGCGATGGATAAAAAAACTATGACAGAGATTATCCGAATATCGAAGTTAAATGAGCATGTTGGCAATTGTTTTCATTGTATTCCGTTCATAATTCAATAAATTGGTTTTTCTGGAAAATATCAGCCCCTATTTGTCGTATTGAAATATATTCTATTCAAATCTTAATGATTGATAAATGTTCTGCTGTGCTGAATTCCTTTTAGGAACTTAAAACTTTTAAAGCCCTTCATTTGTTATCATTTAAAAATTGGGTGAACAAAGAAAACCAGCAATAAATAGCACATAATTTGAAAGGACATAAAAAGTGTTTTCTTAAGGATTAAAAAAAAAACAAACAGAAATTTAGATAAATTGTTATGTCTCGAAAACTATAGCACCGATTTCCATCTTTATTATAGTATATTAAATTAAATTTTCTCAACTTTTATAACATTAATATATTGGAAAACGATTCTGAGATTCCCAGCTTATAATGATTTCATTAAAAGCAAAATCCCTGACTACTGATGTCTATACCTGCGGAGCAAGATGCTTTTTGATTTTCTTTTGATTTCATATTTGTTGGCAGTATAAAAAACCTTGTAAGAAAAGAAATGGTTTTTAAAACAAACAGAACCCTTTGGTTTAAAAAACGTCAAAATAATTTTATCCACTTGGGGAAAAGTTTAACATTTAAGTTGATGCACAACAAATACCCTTTTTTGGGGTTCAATCTGACTCTGTTCCAAATTGCATCAAAATCGATGCGTTAATTTAACAGTAAAGACATATTTTCCTTTAAAATTTGATTTTTACTCAAGAATCAATATATCTTCATGCCAATTATCATCAAAATCGATGAAGCGGTTCAGCCGAGACAACGTTTTTTTCCCATTAAAGGTGGTGCCATGCCCCTTTAAATAAATCAGAGTTTGTAATAATCTTTCTTAGGGTTCAATTTATCTCCAAACCAAATTTTATTAAAATCAGTCCATTATTTTAGCCGCGGAAACGGTTTTTCCTGATAGGTGCGTCGCACGGCCTACTATTGAAAAATAAAGCATGCATGTTCCTCCCTCTTTTCACAGCCTTCCAAAAAAAAAAAAAAAAATTAAGCGATTATGTTTTGCTATGGCTGTCAAAAAGCGTTGTAATCGTTTACCAACTGCGTATTTATGTATAGATTTTGAAGTTCTGGAGTGTGGCTGAAGAGTATGGAACTGATGAAAAATAAAGTTTTCAAAAAAATAATAGTACAAATGCTAAAAATACGTTTTTTTTAAATAGTTGAAGTGACTGAAAAAGTCTTAAGAATATGGAAACCATTGGAGAAAACTGGAAGAAATTGAAAATTCGAAAACATATGGAAAATATTGAAGAATGTTGAAAGCGGTTGAAATTTTCAAAAAAAAGTTGAAAGGGGTTGAGAAATGTTGAAGCAATTCAATCAAAATCGCTGAAAAAGTCTTAAAATAATGATGATGATTAATGAACAAATATATATGGGATATATTGTGAAAAGTAAGAAGGTTGAAAAAGTCAAAAGAATATAGAAAATGTTGAAAAAATGGAATATAAAAGAAAAAGCTAAAATATGACACGTCCTTTTTTCCAATACCGCCAACTGTTTGTTCAATGAATTTTATTCGTGATCGACATCCGCATAGCAAATTTTAGCAACATAGCTTTCATAGATGTGCCACTTAACGTATTTTACTTGTATGGGAGGTGCAAGGCCTACTGATGCAATTTTGCCAAATTCTATTTGATTTCAAACTAAATGACACCACCACTATAACATCAAACATTTTTTTGATTGTGTATTTTAAAATTTAAATACAAAGCTAGTCACTATACTTCCTTAAGAGCTACTCATTTAATAATAAACTTCTCCTTAAGAGATTTACAAAGTGATGTTTTTAAAAAATAAGTCTCAATTTAATTTTTATTTTGCTTGTTATTTTGATACACTGATATTAAATCAAACCAAGCTATGTTGGTTCATTGATTGCAGGATAATGATAACATGTATGTGATATATATAATTTAATATCAGCCTTTCATGTGTCGCAAGTACAGCTACCAAAAAGCGTACATTTGCCAGTACGATAGCCTGCATGATAACATAGACGTTTACATTTTTCGTGATCCCAACCAGACAAGAGACTGATCTTAAAACAGTCTCCAATTGGAATTAAAGCACTTGTATTTTGAATGTAGAAAGTTTGAAGCAAAACGGTCACAAAAAATAAACTTATTAACTTCATTTTAGTGCGGGAAACGCGCTGACTTCGGATCTAAACTTGTTGTTTGTAGTAAAACTTGGATATGAATCTTGCCAACGACATGTCACATTATTTATACTCTCATTTTACTGACACGTCGGTCAAATAGAGTAACTAAATGAAAAAAAGCAAAAAAACTTTCACAGAGATTTTAATGAACCATGTCCATGCTTTTAGTAAGCACTTAGTGTATATACGAACTTGCCTCAAACTTTAATTTTTAAAAATTTATTGTTTTTTTTTAGATTTTGAAACTTCATTCAAACCTGTTATAGTGTCGCCCGTTGCTAGGCGGACTCATTAGTGAGCTTTGAGCCGTTTTTGAGCCTGATATTTTTGGGGTTTTTTACATTTTCCATTAAAAAAAAACATTTTTTCTTTGTTCATTTAACTCCATCATTTGAGCGCCGTGTTCAATTTTCAATTAGATAATATAATTTTCTCCATTTTGATCAATTTAACCCAACAAAGCGTTAACGTGTCATGCAATTATTAATACCATGAAATATAAAAATGCATGTGTTGATATTATTATACTGTGCCTAAACGTTAAGTGAAACATTCCAGTGTAAAAAAAATTTATAAAGTTTTTAAACATTTTTTTTAACTACATATTAACCTTTTCAATTATATAAAGAAAAAACTATAGCAATAATGGTAAACATTTAATATTTAGAGACCAAAACATAATTTTTGGGAGATAATAAATAGTTCATCAAATTTAAGTCTTATTTAATCCTTAACGAAATCGTTGTGTTGACTATTTTTGCTAACTACAGCTATACCCTAACATGACTAACAACTTCCAAGTTGCAATCCAACATCTTTTGCATTGTAAATTTATAAACTAAAAAAATTTCAAAATATTTTTTAACAAAATGATAGCACATTTTGTTTAACAATATTCGTCCTATCCCCTAATTAAAAATTTGTTTCGAAAATTACTAAAAGTCACCATAAGGTGTGTTAATGAGTAGGAAAAGATGGACTCATGCCAGACAAAAAATGTTTCAATGCTTGAGACATCAAACAATTTACACATCAAGCTAATGTGCTTTCTGAAGGTAAACTTTTTTTAGGGTTTTTTTTTTGCAAAAAACTAATTCTAAAATTGGATACATACTTTTGAAAAACTTAAAAAATAAGTATGCGATTACCTTTACTATCACTAGCATATTATTTAAAAAAAAAATATTAAAATTGATTCAGCATATTTTGTACGAAAGCGTTGCAAACCAATCCCATATAAGCAATTTTGTGTTAATAGCATCAGTAAATGAAATTTCCCCTCCATACCTAATGTACTACTTAATAGACATTATGCTCTTCTACAGCTTTCTAATAAACAATTTTACCAATCTTAAATGAATCTTTTATCTTGTTAATACAAGCAAGCAAGAGCAGCACTATTGGCCAAGGCGTAGCAGAACGGAAGTGGTTTGTCTGTGTGCGGGATTTCCGAGTATTTCAAGTATTTGATGCGTCAAATCAAGCACCAGCTGCTATCGATAAGAAAAACAATTTTACCAAATAGAATTGCCACTATACGAGGATGTTATTTTGTACGTGTTTGGCTGTGTATGCACGCGTCTGTGTGCGTGCGTCTTAAAATGTATGAAAATATGTACGTTCAGGAAGAACTTGTTAACTTAATTTAGCGAAAATTGAGTCAATCATTTTATTTAGCTTTATGTCGGAAATGAAAAAAGTTGGGAAACCGTTTAAGACTTTTTTTTTTGTCTGTTTTTTAGGGAAAAATTTTTAATTTTTCTATGTAATTTCAAAACAGCTGGCAAAACACACAGCATATATCTTTTATCAGCATCACCTAATTCCTCACACCATCGTTTGAAGATAAATAAATTAAAACAATATTCCAAAGAAGTTTTTCACGTTGTCTTTGAACTATTTTTCTGTATGGAAAATGGCCATTAAAATCAAAATAAAAGACCATAAAAAAATTCTGCACGATTTTCTTGAGGAAATCAGAATCAAAATCCATTACTATACCCTTAACAAGAGTTTTACGATTTCAATACCTTCCACTGAGTGTAAATTCATTGTCATTCCGTTTGTAACGCATAGAAAGAGGCGTGGAAGGTATAGAAATGTCTACATATAGTTGATCTGATCGAACTAAGTGCAACAATGAGTAGGCGGTATATATGAAATTGTTGTGGAAAGTAGGAAAATGGTGCGAAAATCATTTCATTTTCTCAATATACACAAAAATTTACTATGAGCTTAAATTGTTTTTGTCTGAAACACAAAAACTTCACTTTCACTCTTTTGCAACTATCACCTTAACACAAACCTATGGTTTCATTAAACATTAAATTAAATAATCTCTTTCAAAAAGAGCTTAACATGCCACTTTATATAGGAAAAATAATGTCTCACCTTCGCAGAAGTATAGTTTATCAAATGCTGTTTACATATCAAATGAAAGCATTTCTACAATCGTCGTTACTTGTGAATATTTTCCTTCTTCCTATCATAAAGTAGCTTATTATTTATTAATTTCAATTAGCATAAACGAATACTATTTCACTTAACACTTGCGAAATTATTTTCTCACAATCGCAAGTAAAAATTTATTTCAACATTTGTCGCAATTATTCTATAATTTATTGCAAAAAACTATTCGAATAGAATGTACAATATAAATATGTTATATTGTGCTTGAAACGAAATTCATAAGAAAAAAATAAATAATATTTATAACGTTTTGTGCAAAAGTAAATCGCGCCTCAACACGTCAGTCATGTTAGCTGAACATGAACTCAGTCATCTGCAAGCAAAACGTTCAAAGTTGTTTCAAGGACTAGTTGTGGTCTTGAAAAAAAAAAAGTTAAAACTTTTTAAAAGGAAGAATTGCAGATTTCAAAAAAAAATTATTTCAAGTATGTTAAACTGTTTAAAAGTAAAAGTATCACTCGGGTTAAAGGAACTAATTAAAGAAGATACAGTAAGAGGCCATCCATTAATTACGTGAGTCAAAATAGGCGAACGTGGTCCGGCAAACCCTCTCCAAATCTTCCAATGAATGTAGAGAATTAAAAATTTTTAGATCCGTTCATTTATTACCCAAAAAAAACTGGGTTGGCAATGAAAACCAACATTTAATAACACATCATTTGAAAGGATATAAGAAGTGTTTTCTTAAGAAATTTAAATAAATTGTCATAACTCGAAAACTGTAGTACCGCATACTAAATTAACTTTTCTTCACTTTTATGACATCAATGTATTGGAAATCGTTTCAGAGATTCCCAACTTATAATGATTTCATTAAAAGCAAACGTCTGATACTTTAAAAAACATCAAAATACTTAAGTCAACTTAGTGAAAAGGTTTATATTCAAATTGTTGTAGAAATTTTTTTAATAAATATTCTCATAAATTTGAAGTAAGAAACAGAAGTTTGCTTGCATCTCTAAATTCCTATGCCAACTAGTGTATTTTCTACATCTGTCTAAATGACATTTGTACTCGGAAAGAGCAAGCAATTAAATTGAAACTTTTTTGGCTAAGTCAAAATCGGACCCATAGATTATTCCTTGATATGACTGAAACACCGTAATGGCATCACTTTTTTGGTGTAACCATCTGCCATATATTTTTGAAAAAAAACAATCAACTCACTTTAACTAAGTTTTTTTTAACAATTTTCTATATATAACTTTTCTCCACTTTTTACTTCTAGGCGCAATAATTTTTGGTTCCGATCAGGAAGTGCGTGAAGTTATGCGTGCAGTTCGACGTAATAATGCAACTGGTGCCTTTTCGTGGATTGGTTCAGATGGCTGGAGTGCAAGAAATCTCGTTTCAGATGGCAATGAACCAGAGGTAGGTCATCACATTAATTGTTGAGTGCAAAAGTTCGCTTGAATTCTTTGTTCTGATATGGTTGTACATCTAACGACCATTAAAATTAATGACCGTATTTAAGCAGTAGGGAAAGATAGAACGCAAAAATCTTTAAGAGTGGTACCAAATGGCAGCATTTTGATAAATGAAGCATCCCAAATGGGAATGAAATTGTAGTAGTACATACATCAAGAGTGCAAGCACGCATGATGAATAGAATGTTTGCGTTTACGAATATTTTGGTATGGTTATAGAGTGTAGGTATACTGAGAGAAAAATTGTTGGTGGTGTTTGATTCCAAATAAATGTTAACTATTTAGAAAGAATGCTGAAAAAATGTGTAGCAAAAACAATGTTTTAGATTAATGTGACAAATGTATGAAAAAATTTCCGTAAGCAATTGCCAGCTTTTGCTTTTTTCTCAGTGTATGACCACAGCTTCGAGCGGGTGTTTTATAACTTGAAAGTGTGGTATGTTAGTGAAATTGCCATCTATGCCAATGACAGCGCAAATGATGAGCTTTGAATAATAAAATAAGCATGAGGCGTCATGTGTGATGATTGATGGGCGTATAATTGAAATTAATCGCCCTTGTAAAAAACATCAATAAAAATGAAAAATGAGACCACATGAAGGGGAGCATTTTGCGTTTATTTTTCTATATGTTAAAAAATATAAACAGCATATAAAAACCTTTTGTTTTGGCATAATACAAAAGTTGTTAATTTAAATTTAATTAATTTATGCATTAAAAATTCTTTTTCAGGTTGAAGGCACATTGTCAGTGCAACCTCAGGCAAATCCTGTGAAGGGTTTTGAAGAATACTTTCTTAATTTAACTGTCGAAAACAATCAACGAAATCCCTGGTTTGTAGGTAAGCAAACAAAAATCATAAAAGTTTTAATATCAAGCATTCTCTAATACGATACTTTTTCAATATTTTTAGAATTCTGGGAGGATCACTTTCAGTGTCGCTATCCAAACAGTTTTAGCACACCTTATAATAGTTATAATCGAACATGCAGCACAAATGAAAAAGTCTCACGTGATATTGATTTTGAAGATCAGTTACAATTTGTTAGTGATGCGGTCATGGCTTTTGCATATGCGTTACGGTAATTTAGAAAAAAAAAATCATAAAAATATTTTAATTTTTCTCAGTTACTTTTATTGTTGGAACAACTAAAATTCTATGTAGTAAACATGTTTGCCCCACGGATATCGTCGCCTGAATTCTCTTTTGCTCCATTAGCATACGTTTTTTCATCGGTATGGAGCAAAGGAGAATTCAGGCGACAATATGTCATTCTCCGTTCCGTATATTCTTCAATTTCATTCAATTTCCTAGTTAAACAGCTCTACGGCAGCTTATGACAGCAACAGCAGCAGTTACAAGAAGCTTTAAAAAAAAATGTCAAATAACATGGGAAAATATTGTTTTTCTTAAATATATCGAATTAATTTCATCAAAAATAAAGGTTGCTAAGTGCTGACCTCCTAAAAAATCATGGAAACTAAAAGTAATGCAGCAAAATGAAAGACAAATTCGTATGCAGCGAGCAAAAAACACCTCGTTCTCTTCTTCTTCTTTTTTTGTTTTTTTTTTTTTTTTTGCTTTTGTTGACCATCGTTTTAAGCAATAGAAGTTTTGTAGGAAACCTTATTATTAAAAAAAAAAAAAATAAAAACTGATGACAAGTCATATATCTCTTCCCCCCCCCCCCCCCCAACAGCGATATGCATCGTGATCTTTGTGGTGGCCGCCCGTCACTTTGTGATGCCATGAAACCAACTAAAGGAGCTGACCTACTCAAGTATCTACGCAAAGTACAATTTCAGGGTGAGTAAGACAAGTTAATATTTTATAATAACAAAAGCAACATAATAGATATATTTTTTTTTAAAATAAACGAAGTAAATATTAATCAATACAAAATAAAAATAAAAGTAAATGTGTTAAAAGTATTCCATAAAATATTAGTCAACTGCTACAGCAATTGACAGCAGAATATTAAAAACAAAAAAAAAAAACAGGAAATCCTTTATTGAATTCTTTGTGGAGCATTCTTCAGTTGTGTTTTGGAGTGGAAAATTGACTTTGTTGTCATTGAAGTTGCATTGAAATTGAAATTCAATAAATTATAAAAAAAGAACCAAAGAAGAAGATAATGACAAAGTAAAGTTGGAAATAAACAACAACAAAAAAGAACGTGGCGTAAAAGCTGAGGAAAATTGTAAATTTATGATAACAAGTGGCTGGAAATGCCTGTGGCTATGACACTGGCTATAGCTGTGAATGCTGAAATGCTTGCAATATCAAGTGATGTATGGCAGCGTGTTGATAAAGAAAATAATGGAAAAACCATCACGTCCTCGTCGAGAGTGTGTGCTTTTGTTTTGAGTTGCGCTGTTTAACAGCTGGTTTGTTTTTTATTTGAGTTTTAGTAAATAAATTTAAACAAAAATAAATATTTATTGTGTTGAAAATTTTACAAAATGTACTGTTGAAAAATGAACAAAAAAGTGTACAATTCACAGCATTTGCGTGCAGTTGCTTAAAAATATAAGTTTCTGAAATAAAGAATTACTCAATATATTGTCCGAAATAATAGTTCCTAAATATTCATTCATAATGTTGTTAAATATTTTTCCGCAATATTATGTCTCAGTACAATACGACAATGTATTCTCGTCAAACATGGGGGGCCAAGGGGTATAAATCTCTTATGAATCTGTAAAAACCAACATCATGTACACGTGTGTCCAAACACGAACTACACGTGTAGTTTATTTCATAAATTTCGTGTACAAGTGTAATTTCTAAAGTCCGAGTCCAACCAAAAACGTGTTCTTTTCACATACAATGCTATAAATAGGATATTTGATGTCACCTGAGTCGCTCTGCTCTATAGGAAATGATATTTTGTACTCAATACTTCAAAAACTAGTGTTGATGCATTTCAAACCATTTGATGCGCTTTAAGCTCAAATCTTGCAAACAATTTCTTTTCACCAATCGATAATTTTTTTCAAAAGTCGGTGTTGAAATATATAAAAACAACTAAAAACACCATGTTGTAATAAAATCAATTTTGAACGTTTTCTCATCGATTGATGGGTAAAAAACGTTCTTTTCCAGTGGCCGTGTCCACTTCTAGTGATATGCAATATGCATTTTCGTTCTTCGCATTGATTAACGTTAGTTAATTTCAATTCGGAAATTAACCCAAAACGGGTTCTACTATGCTTCTTTTCCCCATTGATTGCTACAAAAACAATATACTCCAACAATGAACCAAGAACCATCCTTTTCTCCTGGGGCTAACCTCTATAGCAGGTACCCGGCCGAAGACACAATTTTAAACAGCTGGAGACATGGACTTCATGCAAACCAATCTTCGACATGGTACCTAAAAAACGAGACAAAGCCGGCGTAATAGAATGCACTTGAAGTTTAAGGTTATGCTGATTTGTTCATCGATTATTGTTGTTTTTTGTACTCCGATGTCCTTCCAGAAGGACAAATGGTAAAAAAGCAATATTATTTAGATGTCATGAAGCGCTTGCGCGAAAATTTTTGGCCAGAAATTGAAGAACAGCACACGGACACTTTTTACATTGGTTTTTTTTTTTTTTTGTAACATCCTCTCAATATATTGTTCATATCTCTTTTTCAGGCCTCAGTGGTGATCACTTTCGTTTTGATGGCAATGGTGATGGTCCAGCACGTTATAATATCATACACTTTAAGCAATCAATAGAAGGACAATATCATTGGGTAAAAGTTGGAGAATACTATGAGGGTGAACTACGTTTAAATATGTCAGGTAAATATACTATAAATTTTCTCTTTATCATTTTTATTTCCTTAGCGCAAATACCTTTAAACACTCTATAAACTACGTACGTATATTTTTCCACATGAGCTGGCGTATTTATAATTTCAGATTTAATGCACTTAATAGCCTTAACCATAAAGGTAGTGCACATAAGTTAGTACTTTCTGTTGGTCTCTATTCAGCAAGTTCAACTTAACATTCATTTCAATCAAAATATCATAAGCCCTTACAGCTTGTGCTTTACACAAGAATACAAGCACCGCCGTCATGTTGCCTCTTAATATTTGCACTTAAGCGGAACTGTAATGCAATGTAATGCAAATGCAAGTAGTCTGCTTGCAACATTATTAGGCTTTGGTACTTGCACACAATGGAATAAATTAAACTTTAAATCTGTTAATACTACAGAGTTTCGTTTGAAAACTTTACGCTTATATATACCTATAGTATGTGGTCTTAAAATTATTATGATTATCAGAAAAACTCAACTCGACTCGACTGGATTATATGCAAATAAAATTCTTAGGATTTTTTAGGGTTGACTTCTCTTAAAAGTAATTTTAATTTCCTAAAGGTATTTTTCTTCCAAAGCTATAAAATGTTAAAACTACTTAATTTACTTTATCGTTTTCAAAATTAAGTATTTATATTAAAAATACACACAGTTTTTTCGGAACCAAAAAGTGAAGAATTTCTTAATATCTTTTGCACGTTTGAATTATAAATACGAAAAATCGTAACCCTCGAGGATTTTTCTTTAACATTCGTTTTAAAAGACGATCTCGATAGATGTAGAAAATCCTCCCTGTCAATAGTTACTATTGAAAGTTTCCCAATGCGACATAAAAAGCTAATATGCAATACATCATATTGTGTTGGCAAAATACTGTATAGTAGTTAAGTGCAACTCATTTTAAAGAACTGGATGTTAATATGTTGCATTATGGCAGCACATTATTACTATACAACCGATTATTCTGCTGGATATTAACAACTCTATATAGCTTTGAGTAACTTAAGTATTGGCATTGTGTTCAAAATAATGTAAAGCAATGTTGCTTTGCCAAATACTGCTGCAACCTTTGATAAAGGATACATTTTTTTAAATGAATGAAAAAGTTCAATAAAACATTATTTAATTATTATGTATAAAATTTAGTTTTGGAAAAAGTTTGGGAACCGCTGTGCCATTTTATACAAAAAAGTGTCATTTAGAAGGCAGCTGTTTCTACTCTGTTTTCAATTGCGTTGGATTTTTTTTTTTTTTAATTTCTTCTCTTGTGTCCTTTATCTGCTAATTTTTTTTTTTTTATTTTAATTAAATTAACATTGATTTCTTCAATGTATAATTTATTCCTATGTATTGTTTCACAGTCTGCATTATTAAACTTTACGTTTCGGTGATAACATACCAACTGCGCTTTCTGCGCAAATTGAAAATAAACATAACAAGAAACATGTGTTGCATTTTGGGTGGATTGCGTAAAAAATAGAACAGCCGGAAATTAAGCCCTGAAAATTGAAACCAATATTAACTCGAAGAACACCTTTTGGTTACATTTTCAATTTTATCGCTACAACGTTACTTCCCCTTAAAAAAAAAAAAAAAACTAATAAAAAATAGGACAATTATCGATTTGGATTAAGAGCCAAATAATTTTCAAGCCACATTGGTTTTGAAATTGACTGTTGTCGACTTTTGACAATTATTGACACTCATTGTACAGACTGACATCGAAAAGTGTCAAATCAAGTCGTTATTTATTGACACTCATAATAGGGGTTAATACTCACGGTGTACACATCAGCAAAAATATCAAAAACAAAAACTTCGAAGCACCCTAACATCTACTACATGCTCAAATTTACTTACACTTGTTGATATTTAATTATCCTAAGCCAGCCACTAACCTCTCCACCCATTTAAAAAAAAATATTTTTTATTTTTTCTGCATATGCAACTACTAGCTCTATATGCTGCCAATTTTCAATTGTTCCTTTTTTATTTTCTTTTGCAGAAGTTCAATTTAAACTGTTGCATCCGAAACCGCCTGAGTCCGTGTGCAGTCTACCATGTGAACGAGGTCAGGCCAAGAAGTATGTGGAAGGTGAAAGCTGCTGCTGGCATTGTTTCAATTGCTCAACATACCAAGTAAGTTTCTAGCATACTATTGCACTGCATACTTTCAGGCAACTTTAGAGGTAATTCCTTTGTGGTTCATTTCTCATTCTTTTGTTGCATATCAGTGTGGTAAAAAATGCGCTACATACAAATGAAATAAATACAGTACTATGTGTGGGTGCGGGAGTGTACATATTTGGGGTGTAAATGGGTTAAATGTTACTAAAAACGCCTGCTGGCTTACTTAAGTGAAAATAATTTATTTGCTAGCGTGGAAAATTGAATTTGGCTTTCAACTGATTGACGCAAAATGGCATTAAAAGACATTCACAGCACTGGTGGCAACAATATGGCAGTGCAGGGAGTTGGCAAATTTTATTACACTTGAGATTTACTTGAGCGTTGGCAGTGGCGCAGAGAGGAATGCTGAGATGAGATAGCATTTGTGTGACGCAAGTTTAAAAGACATGCAACAAATCGTATTTCCTTTTAAGTGGAAATAGAGTGGGATAAAATAGTTTTACTACAGAAAGTTGTACACTTTGAAGGTCACACAAATGGCACCAACATTTTTTGTTATTTAGTCAATTAGAAAGTTCCATTCACTTTGAGTTTCTTTCGAACTTTTTTCATCAAAAAGGACTTATACGGGCGCGAACAAAACTTGAAGTAAAATTTTAACCGATTTCTACTCCCATTGTTTTTTAAATTTTATTTTCTGTTATTGACAAGTTTTTGCCAAAAAATAATTTTTCGTGTGATGTGGCACAAAATCTTTTGTGAAACTGTAAGCTTTAACAAAGTTTCATTTATATTTTAATGCTTTATTCGTTTTCTGCAAAAATATCATAGAAACTGTGTGAGAGGGAGCTTCAATTTTTATAAAGCTTTTAGTACGGGCATGGATGGCATTGCTTACATCTTCAAAATTGCATTCTTGAAAATCATTTTAATTTGTTGCAATGAAATTTAATATTTAAATTCTTACTGCTGCTAGTTTACTTTGAAATTTTAAAAATGTGAGATTGCACAAGTGGGAGTGGATTTTCGCTACATTACAAGAGGCATCAGCAGCTTGGAGCGATACATCAATTTATTATTTCAAAAATTATTTCATGTAAATGTTGCCCGCGTCTACGCCTGACGTTTTTCATCCGTAAACTCCAATTTTGGCATACTTTTTCCAACATTTTGGCCAGCATCTCACCAATGGCAGCTGTAATGTTGTCTTCCAGAGCTGCAATTGTGGCTGGCCACACGGACACTGAACCTAATTCGAAGAAAATTAAGAAAAAAAAGTTAGCAAGAAGTTGCCCAAGATCAACGTTTTGACACATTCAGCCTTATAATCTTAATATACATAAATAAGGCCTTTAACGTCAAATCGAACACCATTTCTCCTTTGCTTCAATGTTTTTGAATTTTTTTTTATTTAAGCACTGGTTGAAAGTATTCTCAATAATATTTTTTCGTCCAGACGACAGTTTTTCACACATTTTAACTGATATTTCTTTGATTTTGAAATAAATCACAAACTCTTGCCAATTATTTTTGTAATTAAGAATCGCATCTTTCGCCCTAACAATTCTTCAACTTTAGTGAAATCACATTCGATGTTATGATTTTATTGATTAAATCAATTTTTCTTAGGAAATCTTCTCTCGAACAAAACCAATTCAACTTTATTTTTTTTTACTCTTGAAATTGAAATTACAATTTCAAATATGCCCTTGTGCACGCAATAGTTAGATTTTTGACATTGTTATTTTTGTACAAACACATAAGTGAAAAATCAATATTTCTGTTTCATAATACTTAAATAAAAACAAGTATTACTTCAATAAATGTTATTTTGTATTTATTGAAATAATATAACTTTCATGCCATATCCATTGCTGACTGCATGGTTGAAAGTGTTGTTTTTTTTGCTTTGATTTGCCATTTACCGCTTACCGCTGCTATTGAATGTTTTTCTTTTAATAAAATTCTTTTCCATTTTTATTTCATCTACTAAAAACTTTAACATTATTTTTGTTATTTTCTGTTTCACGCAGATACGTCATACAAGCGACGAGACGCAGTGTCTTACATGCCAACTTGGTACACTGCCCGATTTGAGTAAACAATTTTGTCAGAATATACCAGAGGTTTACTTGAGACCCGAGTCAGCTTGGGCCATTGGTGCGATGGCATTCAGCTCGACTGGCATGTTGGTGACACTTTTAGTTGTAGGGGTATTTGTAAGGTAAGTGATGAAAATATTTTTGTATGTTACATTTTTTCTAAAAATTTATCAATAAAAAAAACACATCAGAGAAGGTTGTGTCCTGGCTGTTATTAAAAATATTTTGGAATGTCTCATACATACATAAGTTTATCTGTGACTCATTTCTCTTTTTTTATATATCCACTCATTTCAATTGTTTTTTATTTGTTCTGCTTAAAGTGTTTTTGTTAATTCCATCGATTGATTTTTTTTGTACAACACTTAAAATATTAAATAAGGTTTCATACAAATTGGCAATGTAAGATTTTTCTCATTGAAAATCAATAAAAAGCGCACATGCAAAGTTTAATGTACAAACATTAAAAATTTATTATCCCCGCTACAGAGACAGCAGCAACAGAAACATTAGCAAACAACAATATCAAATACGACTCATTTTATAATATTGAAACAAAAGTATCGAAAGTTTGTTGTGACTACCACATAAGAGAACTTATTTGTTTTTAGAGAGCAACGAACCGAAAGCTTCGCTTTTTTAGTGTTGTTTTGTATCCTGGATTCGAAAGCACTGGAGACTTAGCAAAGAATTTTTATGATGATTATTACAGTGACGCATTTTTTGCTAGTAAGCTTGACATCCTTACAAAACTGCATGAAAAAATATTTTGTGGGAAGATGTGCCGAATCGTATCAAAACAAGTTATACCCATCGGAAGTTGCGGGTATATGTTTCATGAAAAATGTTCTAAGTTGAGAATCTATTTTTGATTTGAATAAAGATCCATCGCTACTCTTATAAAAGCTTTATAAAATACAAACTCAAATACCGATACTTTCTTATTCTGTGCACCATTACTTCATGTTCAGAGCATAAGACCACAGATCAAATCAAATCATTGGTAACATCAACAGCAGGAACTAGCCATTTTTTATCACGTTTTTTAGCATAAAAACCAAATGAATAAATAAATGAAATATTGAATTGCCATTAATTTTCATAACATTTACACGTTTGCTCTTTTCTTGTTTTGCTTACCATGCTACCCTTAACATTGAAATCATAGACACAATGATACACCTGTAGTACGCGCCTCAGGACGAGAGCTGAGCTATATTCTACTAGCTGGCATATTGATGTGTTATGCGGTCACATTTGCTTTGGTGCTGAAACCAACAAATATCGTTTGCGCTTTACAGAGGTAATTCAAAACATTATTCATATGCTTTTTAGATAGAATGCCACTGGCTGATGTAAACATACGGTGGGTATAAGATTGCAAAAGGATTTTATTACGAAGGACTGTTAAATTTCTCGTATTGTGTTATTGTTTACGTAATATGTGCAAAATTATTTTATGGTTTTTGGTCGGTATAAAACTTCGCTTTTACATATGAAAATTTGAATTTGATTACCAAAAAATCCACGCACTTCATTGCTTATTTTCACATAGAACTTTTATGGCAAAATTTTATTATGCTATATGGTAAAATATCTAAAACAAAGTAATATTGAGCGCAAAGATAGCCAGCAGTTGAAATCAGTATGGATGTTATGAGAATAATAGTTTCACCGATGCTAAGCTGATGTTATGGAAGCTGAGATGTAGTTCACAGAAACATTAATGATTTTTTTCGATTAATTTGGATATGGCGACTCTTTCTTGATTGCTTGGTATCATCAAACGTGATTATTTTGAAAAAAGTCACTGTTCTTTTCTAAAGGAAAAAAATCTTATCAAAAAATTCAATTTTTTTACTATTCTTTAAGAAATAATTCCAAGAATCTTAACTCCTTTATATTCAGTATACTTTAAATTTGCTTCCATTTTTTGTTAAAGTTTATTCATTTTCTTCTTTGTTTTTCAGATTTGGCGTCGGTTTTTGCTTTACTGTTGTCTATGCTGCACTGCTAACCAAAACCAATCGTATCGCGCGCATTTTTAAGGCTGGCAAACAGTCAGCAAAACGTCCCTCTTTCATTAGTCCGAAATCACAGTTGGTCATTTGCACATTTCTGATCTTTGTTCAGGTTTGTATTTCATGCAACAATTGTTTTGTGTATCAATTTTTTTTCATGCTTCAACTCACTGCTTTAATTTTGGTTTTTATCAATGACACAGCATTTAATTAATTTTGTATATCCGAAATTATATTTTTACAATATTTATACATATCAAACTGGAACATGGTTTGGTAAAAGACGAGAATGAAGAGAATGAAGCCACTATAATTCTTCTGTAATGAGTTTTATTTTTGTTCAAAAGTTTCATAAGGGAACTTTCAATATACATAGGTGGCAAGTTTAAAAATTGGACAGTATCTTAGTAATTGTTATCGATGACCACCCAAATTACAAAGCTTATGAACAAATTTTACTTAAATTTTTGTGTTATACTTTTTGCATTAATATGTTGAAGATGACATATCTAGTGTTTGTTAAAAATTACAAAGAAAAACATAAAAAAAGGCTTAATCAAATCATCAGTGACCCTTGGTGAGAACTTCTTAGCCAGATATAATATTTTGGTGTTATCACCCACTGTACTGAACAGTAGGCTTAGTAAAATAATTATAACTAATAGGAAATGAAATCAATTTCTTAAGTTTCGTTACATCTTACAAAAGTGCATATGTACGTAATCTATGAAATGCGTACTGATGATGAGTATCAAAAATGTTTTTGGAATTCGCCAAATCTGAAGACTTCATCATGGCATGTTTGTGTAATACGAAAAAATTATGTTTTGCCTAAAATTACTTCCTTAGCATGAAGTAACTAAATTCAAAGAAAAAATCAACGTATCTTATACCTCGTTTATTTTCTCTACACCGAAGCCGTGTGGGTTTGCAGAGTGAAAAAATTAAAAAACAATATGAAAACAATCTTTTACACAATCTCCAGTATTTTCTTTTTGCTCATTACTTTCATCTCTATGCTTATTACTTCATTTTTCGTCATGGTCATGCATCTGGCATTAATTGCTTTTTGTACTACTTATGCTTTTTCGTTTCAGATACTCATTAATGGTGTTTGGATGGTAATTGCGCCTTCGCATGCCATGTACCATCATCCAACACGCGAAGATAATTTGCTTGTTTGTGATTCATATATTGATGCTTCCTATATGATTGCGTTCTCCTATCCGATTGTGCTAATTGTTGTTTGTACGGTTTATGCAATTTTGACCAGAAAAATACCAGAAGCTTTCAATGAATCAAAGCATATTGGTGAGTAATTTTGTTAATTTGAAAATTGTTTGCAGATTTCTATCAACGACTGATAGGGGCACAAACAATTCAAAGCTACAAATGAAAACGCTTTGTGAAGCGAACTTTAAGTATTTTTATGGTTTGAATATTTTTACAGAAATATGAAGCAATAAGCCCATTTTTCTTTCGTTGCTAAAATTTTTGACCGGTATTTTAACAAATTGAAAATGTTATTGCTTCTGAATGTGTTAAGAAAATTTTAATACTATCGATGTTAGCCCCATTCGACTGTGAATTTAAATTTAAAAAAAAAAGTTGTAATTAGATTTATTCAAAGTACACCAATCTATAAAAAATATACAATAAAATCATTGCTGCTTTCAATTTGATTAAAACGAAATATTTTGTTTTTGCATTGTGTCTATTTTGTATTTGCTAATGCAAACGTATTGCTGTTGCATTGAATTTTTAGCAATTTCATTTTAATGCGTCTGCACTGCAACAATTACCATAGCTAAACTTATTTGATATACTAAACTTTTGTTTCGGATATTTGTTTTAAGATAAAGGCTGCTTAAGTTGGTATCAGTTAAATGTTTCTAAGAAATGAAGAAGTTGTTTTTTTTAAGAGGAGGCAAGGGTTGGAAAATCAATTTTTTTTCTGATACTGCAATTGTTAATAAGATTTGTCATGCGATTAAATGGAGCTGTAGCCATAGAATTAGTTCTACCAAACTGTTGATAAGATAATAGATACGAGAAAGGCGTACTTCTCCGATAAGTATTAATGTAGTTAAGAAACTCTGAATGCAAAAGAAGTGAAATAAGTGAGATTAGAAACTATAAATCTGCCATTAACAAAACCATGCCATGCGAGTTGTTATGACTTAACTACAGCACACTTTAACCTGATAGTAAGCAATACGTACAAAAATATTTGCAATTGATAATAACTTGGCCACTTGCCTGTAGTTTGAAACATAATTTTTACACACTTTTTTAAAAATGGGGTTTTCCAAAATTTAAGAAAATAGCTTTCTCTAATCAATCTATTAAATAAAAAGCAGAGAGATTGACTCAGCACAGAGCTGCAGTTAACTAATACTGTCGGAGGAAAACCATCAGGTCCGGAGCTGAAGTCATCATCAACAGATGAGATATATTTCTCTATGAGATCGGGTGAAACAGATATCTCATTCAACAAAATTAAAGGGTCGTTATCCACATATTCAAAAGAGTTAATCTCAGAGCTAAATAATTCCGTAGAAAATGATTCTTTAATTAGCAAACAACCCAGCTATAATTTGGGGTTCGCTAGTGAGCCCATAAACGGCTCTGAATTCAGATGAAAACCCGTCAGACTTCCTTTTGGAATTAATTAATCCCCAAAAAGTCATGGAGTCATTCAGCCTAATTTTATTTAAACATTCAGAATAAACAAAAGCTGACATATCTTTAAGTTTAAGAAACAGTTTCGGCTAAGTTATTAAGTCATTTCGGTACAGTATACAAACGTATTTATTCCATGCAGCCATTGCAAAGTTTTTTCAAATCCTTTGTGTACAAAATTCAAATCAGCTAGAAAATAAATCAACCAATACACATAACAAAATGCAATCTCAAATATCTAAATACAATGTTGAATACAGTGCTAAATACAATGCTAATTTTCGTTTGTTTAATCTTTTCATGTACTCCGTTCTGATGCATTGGTACAAAATGAAAATAATCTGACAAAAAAAACATCCAATGAATTTTCGCATCCTTGTGCTAATAAACACTGATGATGATACAATCGCGGCTGGCGACTCTAACTAAATATCAATAACGAAAATCGTAATGAACTGCGTTTTGTTTCGATTCTCAAAGGATTTACCATGTACACAACATGCGTTATTTGGCTCGCATTTGTGCCGCTTTACTTTGGCACAGCAAATCATGTGCCATTGCGCATCACCTCAATGTCGGTAACGATAAGTTTGTCTGCGAGCGTGACGATAGCATGCTTATTTTCACCTAAGGTAAGTGCGACAATAGGATTAAATCAATGCTTTATCGTTTTAGTACTTATTTCCTGGTTTATTTGTGCAAGTTTTTCAGTCAATTTTAATTTTCAATGTATATACCTGAGCTGTTTTATCAATAACCCAATTGTGTGACTTTTTTTGACTTTAAAACCTTTATTTTCTAATACATAGGTGCTATGTCATAAGTTTATTATTCTTTTTCCCTAAGTTATAACTACAAATAACTCTTCAGCGCTAAGAAAACTAATTTTACTAATCTTTAGTCTTAAGATGTGCATTAAAAATTTGAAATAGAATATGAGACAACAAATTTTGACTTCGAACAACTACCGATTTTTAGGTTGCTTTCCTTTCTGCAATATACAAAAAATAGTCCCTTACACCATCTTCCAGAAGAACTACAAAAATAATCGATGTTTTTGTGCCCAAGGAGCAAAGTTTCATAAACGTGAACAGTAAATTAAGTTCGCGCAAAGTGCTCAAAGCAAAACTTCCCACTACTGTCAGACTTTTGATTTTGTTGGCAGCGTATAATTTCACTTTCCCATTTTCCAAAAATTGCAATCGGTTTTTTATTGCATACTTTTTTGCTGATTTTGACCAAACAAAATTAAATTCCATTTATTTAATTGATTGCACAGTCATGCACGTTTGCCAATTGTAAATTTTTTTAAGATTAGTTGCTATTATTGGTATTGGCAGTGGCCATAGTGGACGTTGTGGTCTTTTTCGCAAAATTTATGTTAAAGGTGCAATAATTGTACAATGTTATCAATGTTGCTTTATTGTTAATTGAAAAACGTAGAGCAAATATTGTTCCAGAAATGAACTTTGTTTTAGTATTTGCATTACGTGTGTGCGTGTGCGTATTTCTGAATGTGCACAATTAGCTAGTGCTAAGTATGAAAGGAAAACATAAACACACGCATATATGATGCTGTGCTAGCACATAAGCAGTAAACGATGTGAGACTATGTCAGTAGTGAAATTTCAATTGAGATGTCATGAAAACGCACATGCAATTACTTTCTAAGTTGAATGTTCCCATGTGGAAATGGATTTTTAAATTTTTGTGATGGAAGCTTATCTCTGTATACTAAGTACTAACGTGCTTAAACTAAATTTTTGTTCAAAAAATAGCTACAAACCATCTCAGAAAGTAATTGATAATTGCTGACATATGTTTTGGCTATTACCGCTTATACAGGGTGGTTCATCTAGCGTTTGAAATTTAAGCTATTGCTTTCTTTGAGTGAGGCAACTCAAATCTCAATCATTTTATGACGGAAAGGTAGTTTTATGTCTCCGGTTAAGGAAATATGTCGATATTCTATGTTTTCAGTTCGCCAAATAGGATTTCACCGAAAATTAATATTTTCTGACAAAGCTTTTTGGGTGGAAATGCCAAAAAATACGTGATTGTTGAGAAGACAATGCACCCTCAACGAATAGCTGTTTGATGTGGTTTCTCGATCAGTGGTATCATTTTTGAAGACGAGAACGGAAGATGCATTACAGCAAATAGTGAGCGCTACCGCGCAAAGATAACTGTAGCCTCTTTTCGAAAGTATGAACAGCTTTTATTTTCAACGAGTAGGCGCGTCATTTCACACAAGCCATGCAGCAATCGACCCTAGTTTTCAAGTACAAATTAAATATAAAAAATTAACTTCAAAAGTGAGAACAGGAAATTTACTTAAAATGGCTACTGAACACGCCGCTCGCACTGAATTGCAGGAACTGCTAATAGAATTAGGACAGTTAGCTGATGAATCATTGGAAAGTAACCGGCGTATGATTGGTATGATAGTAGAGAATAAAGAGAAGTACACTGTTGGCATTTGACGTTTAGGGTTAGCAGCTGGATCGCGTAGAGAAGCGTATGGATCGCATAAGTGCTGGTAAGTGTGAGGCCGAAAAGAATCTGAGTGGTATGGTAAATTGTTGTAGAAACTGTGTAATGCCTTGGAAGATGATGATGGAAATAGTGCTTGGAAATGTAGTTACGATGTAAAAATTATCAATAATCAGTCACAACGTGTGATAGATGGGCATGGGTGGTCCAGCTCAGTCGGTCACAAGAAGATGAATTGAATGAGAATCTGGGACAAGTCAATTTAATGTTAAAAAACTAACGCAGCATGGCGCTGGATATAGGATCGGAATTAGAAAATCAAAATAAAAAAGTTGATTGCATCAATGACAAGGGAGACGGAAATAACACTTGCATGAATGTTGTCAACAAGCGTGCAAACAACTTGCTCAAGCAATAAATACAATGTAAATTCACTGACGTTGACCAACGTACCCAATCAAGTGATAACAACCATAGCACAAATTTGCACGCAAATTCACGTTGTCCAAAATCAGCACAATAGTGTAAAATTACAATTTGATAATTACAAACAAATAATACCATATGATACTTGTTAACATGCGGAACATTTTATAGAAGACCGGAAAATATGATGGTTCATTGTTTAAGTAAACAACATGGTCATGCAATGCAAACTTTGATTTTTCAGAACTACTTATCTATTCAGTTTAAGCATTTCAAGATGAAAATCAATAGGAACCTTAATTCATAGCGTGAAAACAATGAAGCGTTAATTCTGCCAACAGTTTTCATCAATCAGCGAAGCTTACTTCATACTACATATAGGGGGATTCAGTTAGAACTTTTTATTTAATTTTAAGTAAAACACTTAAAAAATAATTGGATTTCGGTATCTTTATTGTGAACCGAAAGATAATTGCTTACGCCGTTGGTGTTCCATTCAGATAGTCGAATTTTCGAGGTACTTATATCGCGAAACACGCGAGTAACAATGGCTTCCAAGTGTTGAATCGTAGCAGGCTTATCGGCGACGACTTTTGACACATAACCCCAAAAGAAAAAATCTATAAGCGTGATATCATATGCTATAGGCGACTAATTCATAGTTTCAAAAATATATATATGCATTTCGAGTGAATTATTAGCTGTAATTTTAATTAAATAATTTCTTCAATTTACAAGCGTTGTTCTGGCCATGATAAAATGTTAAACATTACTGACGTATGCAAATTTTATACTTTAAGTACCCAGCTTTTTTAAGAAATTTTTATATAGATTTAATTATAAGTACTGAGTTAAATCAGTTTTTTATGTTCTTAAATTACTTTCCCACAATATCAATTCACATTGAATTTTAATTGAGTTTCATTGTTTTGCAATTGTCAGCTTTACATCATAATAGTGCGCCCGGAGCGAAATGTACGTCAGAGTATGATGCCACCCCGTGGTATTCATCGTACTGCGGGTACAGGCCCATCATCTATGATGGCTGCAGCGGTGGTCACAGCAGCCACGTGTGCGCAGGAGGAGAAAATTCAACAGCATATCACGCCTACAAATACAGGTGAGCTTTACAAGGTTTCGCCATAATCAGCATTTTTTAATACTGACACATACAAGAAATACCTCGAAACAATAATAATCAAAATTCATTTTTTTCTTCAATTCTCGTTTTTTCTTGTTTTAAATTTCTTGCCAAAAGAACACAACATCAAAGGCAAAAAACTGTGCGAGATGGCAACACAGACCATAACACTGTCCAGCATATTCACAAATTTGGACAGCAGCACCTATCAGCAAATACCATTTGCTGATCAATACGTGCCAAATAGTTATCAGCATAATGATGTGCAACTACAGCAGCAGCAACATAACAATAAAAGTCTCAGTTATTGTCAACAACATGTTGCTGAAGAGCAACAAAACGCGCAGCAACAAACGAATGAGAATGTTGTTGCTAATAACAATAAAATCAATCAAGAGCAACATAATTGCAATCAGTCAGCGACAACAGCAACAGCAATAAATAATGCAGTGACAACAGCAACAACATCAACGGGTGTGCCATTAAGTAATCATATAGTGTTGCAACAACAGCAAGAGCAGCAACATACCACACACAACGATTTAAGAACAAAAACAGCAACAACAACTTTATAGCTAAAAACAACAGCAACAACACAACAAAATACCAATAAGTTTGTAGTAGAACGCACAAAAGCAACATCAACATCAACAACAACAACACCAACAACATCAAATAAACAAATAACTCCCTACAAAAGTTGTTGCTTAGGTAAAAATGGTAGCAATACTGATGTTGCAACTAATGCCGCCGATAATAATGTGGTTCTGGCTTACGCCAATAAAAGTAAAAGTAGCAACAATGTTGTTGATGCCAATAGCATAAATGGCATCAACAGCAACAATAACAACTATAGTGGCAGTAGCAGTAGCAGCAGCAATATAAATAATTCAACAGAAAGTGGGAGTGCAACAGCAACGGCTGATGGTGGCGCTGCTGATGGTGGCGCTGCCGCTGCTGCTACAACTTCAGGTAACAAAAAACGCTTTGCAATACCGGTTTAATTATGGTGAGTTTGATGAGAAAACTATTTTAATTGCTACCATCAACATTTCGTATTCATTGGAAACTATAAGTTTGTTGCAAACATTTATTTTTTTGGCAACGTTGAAGGTAAAATAAATTAAGCGCACCATGGCTATTGCTAAAATGTCAAAATTGAAACCAAAAAAAGTACTAAAAAAATAGATGTTGTTTAAGGTAGGTACTCAAAGTTAATACCAATGACATGTATATGTTTAATTAAGTTATTAAATTAATTTAATAAATAATTAATATAGTTTGGCTAAATTAATTTTCGAATCAAATTAGTTGAATGACTAAATTAAAATAATAAACTAATTTGAATTAATTAATTTGAGATATTTTCTTTAATTAAATTAAACAACTTAATCAATCAAATAAACATAGATAATCAATGTAATTAACCGAGTCAAATTAATTAATCCAAATTATAAAATTTTTGGAATTAACTGATTTATTTTTGCAATAAATTATTTAATTCAATTAATTATCCAATTCCAATTAATGTTATCAGCATAAATTATATAATTATTTGAATTATTTTAATTTTATTAAACTTATTAACAATTTTTTTTTTGGTATTTAGTACTAAAACGATGTGCCAATTATTATGTTAAAATTTTAGTGCTTTAAATTTGATGTTGAAATAAACGAAAGTGTCTTTTCACATGGCTAAAACTAAATGCAAAAGTACCGTTACTACGATGCATATAATTTTCGGTATCAAATCTGAGCTGCGGCCAGGGCTACCAAATAGTACAGACCAACTCGTTCTCATAAAATGGCAAAAACTTCAATACTGTTTCCTTTTTTTCTTCTTCTGTGTTTAGCAAAAATTTGCTACCAAGCTGCCGGCTTTGACATGAAATCAATCGCGTTCGCTTGGTAACCCAGGCCGCCTACTAGCTCCAACTTTTATGCAGCATTACTGCGCTCAGCAAATTATTATAATAAACAGATATTAATTTCATTGTTTGCTTGGCAAGTAGCCGCCTTTCGGTCAGGACTTATGTACATTCTTTTGTATGCCGAATAACGTCTTCGCTAGCTACAGTAATTTCAAATAAAAGTTACAAAGTTATGGCATATGTGCTGTCAGTCGTGGCTGACATCACATAGTTCAACAACGGATTCGCTAGCCACATTGATTTTGCATTAAGATTTCATTGCACTGAAAACTGTGCCGTTTGTACGTTCTACCGTGCAATTTATATGATGTACCGTCTAAATAATACCGTGCACATACCTTGAATCGTGTGATTTGTCATGGCCGAAATAAACTGTTTAAATTTTATGCTAAAAATTAAGTACTGAACTTTGCGTACTAAATCCTTTGTAAACTCTTTTTCAAAATTGAGCACATAGAATTGATTAAAAAAAAACTAAATGCTGAATAAAGCAGTAACATTTTGTTCTAAGTGTTACAGTATGATTTGTGTTTAAAATTTTTTAAGAACTTAAACATGTCTAGTCAAAAATGGCTTTATTTGTATTATCGTAGGTATACGGTTAGAAATCTTGGAATAAACTTTAGTACAAGCGAAATATTACAAAGCTTTTTAGTACAATTTTGATTAAATTTAATACTTTTGAATAGATTACAAAATTTTGTAATATATTTCGTATTAAATTTTAATATAATAAGTTTTTCATTTGATTTTTAAGCCTAGCTGTATTATATTTATCTATCTATCTGTATTACACAATATAAAAAAAAAACATTTACATTCACCAGGGTTCGAACCTGGTTTCCTTTTAATATAATGGTTCCATGCGCGGCTTAACGACATCAGCCAACGTAGCATTTTATTGTGGTTGGCTTAAAGTATATTTGAATTATCAATTGAAAACTACGTAAATTGAAAATTCAAAATTTCATTTTGATGGAAAAGTAGTTTAGTTGGTAAAGATGAACAGATTTCAACAGTGGCATGATTTCGCGACCTAAATTCAATTCTGATCGGTGACAGGTAAAAAAAACAATTGAAATTTTCCTTCAAAGTTTTTAAAATGCAACACAAATAAATGACCAAAGCTGCTTACAGCAGCTTCAGCATCATAGAAGAAGGAGACGGGAAGATGGTAAAATTTTTTTTAAATCTTAATAAAAACGAGTATTGAATTTTAATCCAAAATTAAAATTTATTACAAATTTTTATTACATTTTGAAACAAATTTGTATTGAAATTGAATTTTAATATTTAGGAAGTATTAAATTTCAATACAATTCTGGTGTAGTCATGTATGTAAGCCCAAAAGTAATAAAATTTATTTCAAAATTTCTAACCGTGTAGTTGATGAGCTTACCAATGGTAAGACATTATTATTGTAACATTGCGTAAATTTCTTAAGTGAGAAGTGTAGATCTTAATGGTGCTTAAATTTTTTCTATTATCTATGAATTTATTTAAATATATTGCATTAAAATTTTTTTACTGTCTTCGAAGTTGTTGTCTAAACCTATTTGCTTAAAGCATTCATCCATTCAGATAACTTTCAGCGTATAGCTTTAATGCTGCCCTTTACAGAATATCATTATTTTCGATTTTGAATAAACTCTTCATTCAATTGTCTAATTTTCATGTGAAGAAATTCGTGTCCAACCCAGTTTCCAAACACTCAACCGCATAAGCTACCTGCATTGCATTTATTTTATGTGGCATCGTCCTGTTGAAACCTGTAGACCATTAACGGTTTGTTATTATGACACGATAGCGTTTACTGTATCAACGACCCGCTTTATTTTCACATAAAAGACATAATGGTTCCGCCTTCCCGAAAAGCACACAAAGAGGAAACTTTTTGAGAATGCATCGGCTTCTCCGTAGTCCCGATTGAATTTGTATCTGCTCAAATGCGGCAAATTTGCTTGCCCACTGAGGGCATCGTCACTGAAGCTTATGTTCACCCAAATATTCTCAAAGTGTGTGAAATACATTGTATACATTTGAACGCTCAAATGGCTATTAGTGATCGTCTGATAGTTGGCCAGTTTTATTTCTACTTAGTCGTCTGATAGTTGGATAACTAACTTATTTTTAACCAAAATATATAAAAAGTAACTGTCCGACTATCGAATTATGCGAAATTTCCAAAAACTCAAATTGATAAATTTGAAGAATAAAATCAAAAATTATTCATTCACAACTAACATCTTAAAGTTATCGTGATACGCACTTTACAAAATTTTTTTATTTAGTATATAGTATATGTATATAAATCTATAATTTTCGATTTATTTAAAGCTATTTTGGTTTCTTTTTTTTTTTGTTATTTCTTAGTTTATTTCAATTAATGTCTCGCCCAATATTTTAAATCTACTAAAAATTTCAAAAGCACTGGAATAAGAATAAGAATTTAACAATAAGCGTTAATAAATTGTAAAAAATCACCGCCAAAATTTAAACAGTTTTATAAAGTTTCAATATAAAAACCTTCAATTTGAAATATAATAATTCTCAAAGTTTTCCAATAAAGTTAAATCTATATATTAAGTTAGTAGGATAGCGTTTAAAGAACATTTCATATGAAATATTGAAATAAAACAAATGTGATATATTTTTAGTTAAAACATTTATAAATTTTTAATTTCATACAATACTAAAAGAAAATATTTAATTATTGCTAAAGTCATGCTTGACTCTTATGGTAAAATTTATAAAAATAATTGTTGTGAATAAAATGCAATGTTATATAATAATTAATAAAAAATACCGCACAGATTAAGTTTCAAAAGGGATGAGTATTTTTAAGTCATTATTTGTGTACTTCATTCAGTTCATTATAATTTTCATTATCCCTTCTGTGACCTAGTCGTAAATGAAAGAAATATTTAACAAACATTCATAAAAAAAAGAGAATTTATCATAGCGTTTAATTTCTTGTATTCATTGAGCCCAGAATCCAAGAAATTGCCAATTTATTAAGTTGTATGTACATTAAAACCAAAGGTGTGTAAATATTTGTGAAACAAAATAAGTAAGTTATTCGTATACTTATGCTGGTTGATTGTGCCAATGTCAGATTGATATTTTAGAATCTAAAACAAAACTTAAGCACTTAAATTTGCATACGTTAAGTTTGGCATTGTTACAATTCACTGGCGAAAGTACAAAAATTATTGTAAATATCGACAAAAACTAGACGTTTGTATGAAATTAAATGTATTGTATCAATGTAATTCAATAATGTTTACAATTATTTAAGTATACGTAGATATGCTAATTAATATTTAAGTATTTATGTTCTAAAATGTTTACGTTAGATATGTAAATAACTGATATGTGTATGTTGGTGTGTACATAAATTTAATATGATAAATTAAGTATTGCTTGAATTGAAATTAAATAACTGTTAGAAAAAAAATTAAATTATATGATGAAGAAAATTATGAGAATAAAGTGAATTAAAATTAAATTAATATATTGATATGATTTTAGTTGAAACATTTGTTCCAGTAGTTCATATGTTAGTAGAAAGCACACTGTTTGTGGGATACCAGATACTAAAATAAGTCAAAAACATCTACCATCTGTTTTCAAAATTGCCAAATTCATTTTCAGCTGCAAAATTGAATTGAATAGAAAAAGGTGAAATAAGTCATTAAAAATCGAAAGAACTTTAAAAAATTCAATCAGAGTTGAAAAGTAAAGTGTAACCATGAAAGGAAACGGAAAACATTGAATAAGTAAAAAAACTCACAGCAATGGTATCGAAAAAAATTGAATAGAAGTTACGAATCTTAGTTTCCTCTTTCTTGAAATACAAAAAGAATGGCTCAGGATAATAAAAAAATTCATTTATCCACTCATCCCTATAAATAAATTTTAAGTCCTGTTATTAGTGGTTTTAGTGGCCCAAACAAAACGACCCTTAAAAAACGTCAAACAACCCAAAAAATATGGCTGTTTTAAAGTTGTTCATCATAGTTTTTTAGCGCTTTATTAAAATACTGGCGATTTTTTGGACACATCGCTAAAATCAATATTTACGCCCACTTCCTAGCACTTAAGGGCGTGGCAACTAAATTTTTTGAAATCTGCATGTCAAACTCTATCTAAGTGCCAAATTTCATAAGAATCCGTTGAAATGCACAGCTTTTACAAAAGAATCAATAGAACACACATATGCGTTCATATAAAATTTTTGTTGTTCACATTTCCAAATCGCAAACCAATTCTCAAAATCACGTAAAACACCAGGCCACCATGAACACGCAGCAAGGTGCCGCTATCTTTCGTATGCCCAAAAGCGTGCTACACATTTTTTTGGGAAAATTTTGTTGCGAATAATTTTTTTTAAAAAGCTTGCATCTTTTAGGAGTAACTTTTAATAGGTCTTATAAAATGCAATTGCAACGCTATCGCTGCACCGATTTTGAAAATTGTGGTATCAATCAATTGGAAAAATACTATAGAATTTAAAAATTTATAAAGAAATACAGCAATTCCCTTACAATGTGCGTTATTTTATCTAAACCAAATAACTTGAAATTGTTTGGCTGCATTTTGCTTAGTAGTGTAAGAGAAACTGTTTGTTATTAGAGTACTTCAGTTTGGTTATTATAGCAATTCAGTACAGTACAGCAATAAAAATAAAAAAAATCAGTGCAGACATAACTCATTTGATCAAAAATCGAAATATATTTTTCTCCTCTGAATTTTTAAGACCTACTTACCGCGGAACTCAGCTTAAACTGGAGAAGTGGCTATTTTAGCAACAAAAATAAAGTCAAATGCTAAAGCAAGTAAAGATTAACATTAAAAAAACATTAACAGGTTGCATCTTATAAAAAAAACAATATGTACAGGACACGAAATCAATGTATTTTGTTTTCTATTGTTAATATAAACTTCATGTTTCAGTGCATACTTACTGTTTCATCGAACTTTTTAAGTGTTAACTCTCTTTTCACCACATAATCAAAAACTTTCATAGGCACTAATTTTGCTCTTGATAGCTTTATATTTATTTGGCTATGTATTCCGACTGATTCGAATGCAGCTCTCCCACTTCTTTTTAACTCCAACGCTTAGTAGTTATATTTTTGGATAAAGTTACGCCTACCTTCATAGAACTTCAATGAAATTTTCCATTTAATACAAAATGCCCAAAAATAAAGCCAAAATTCTTCTACAAAATCCGCTGCGATAATAATATTACGTTTTATGTAATTTCCATGGTGATAAATTTTGATATTTGCTCTATTTTTCAAGGATAAGATTTTGCGCCAAGCTGACTATCGTTTCGATATAACGAGTGTTAAAAATTTTGTGTTTTTAATGTTACTTTAATTTGCGAAGCGCCTGTTCTTGTAAAAATCTATGAACTACGCAAAAAATGGCTGGCAAAATTTTTCTATATCTCATTTCAAAGCATTTGAATTTAAATTTTGTACTCGTCGAAAGCTGTCAAAATTACTTTTCTGAAGAACTCATTTGAATGTGAATTGGAAAAATATACCGAATCCAGATGTGCTAAAACCATGGTTTGAAGTGAATGTTGAAAAGTCTGCAAAAATCGTTATGTGTAAGAGCAAAGTTTGTGAAGATCCATCTCACCGTATTATGAGCAAAAGGACAACGATATCAATTTATTTTTTCTAAACATCTCTGCATATTAGAACTCAAAGAAGAAAAGTATTGAAAAAACTTCCAACTTTTGTTCCTTATGTAATATTTTTGACAACTTCTGAACGTTGGCAAAGTTTTACAAGATTTTTAGCTCAAAATTATGGATTGCTAAAATGATTAAAAAACATGTTTTTACAGAAACAACACATTTAAGAGGTGGTAGCAATATCAATTATTTAGATATGAGAGTAATTACTATCAAAATTATGTTAATCAATTTGGATTTTATTACGAATTATGTCAATTTTAGAGGTAATTAAAAGCAAAACTATGAAAGAAATTTCTTTAGTTTGTGCTTAAAACTAAGGCCTCATTAGCAGCTAAAGCAATGGATCTAGTAGTAAGTATAGTGCTAAAATTACAAAAATTAAATAATGAATTAATTAAAAAAAGTTTTATAAAAAATAAACTTACTCTTCTGCTTGTGTCGATGATAAACTGCGTATTTTGACTTTCAATTTTTCAGGCAGATTAACATCGAATTTGCTCAAGTCAACCAAATACCCACCGCTGCCAAAGTTGGCAACATAAATTATCGAATTTTCGCCAGCCATATACCTTAATATAACACAAATAAAAATTAAGTAGCAATTTTAAAAAATATATAACTCTTATAAAGAAATCTCACCTTTTTAATACAAAAATATTATCATTAATGGCAGCATATTTCCAATCCCCATATTGCAGCGTAAGCGAAGCCTTACGCAACTCTACTAGCGCCTGATAGATCTTCAGGTGCGAACGTGTTGCAAGAGACTCTACCTGTACATTTGCAGTTTGATAATCAGCGGCAAGTGGTAGCCAGGTCTTATCGGCGGTTGAGAAACCTTGCAGGTTGAAAAATTTAATTACATAACTTTAATTTATAAGAACGATTAACTTTTGTCAAATTACCCGCATTTTTCTGCGCATTCCATTGAAATGGTGTACGACAAGGATCTCTTGTAAATTGCTCATAAATATCAGCATTTGAATTACAAGCTGCTGGGTCCACAGTGTCCTCCCAGGAAATTTCCCCATCAGTCATAGCAAGTTCTTCACCCTATGCAAATAGGTTAAAGGTTAAATCACTTTTAATTAAAACTGAATCATAACTACCTGATATGTTACACTGGCTCCTGGTAACATCATGACCAACATAGTCATTGCATCAGCATTTTCAACACCATATCGACTGGCCGCACGTCGTTGATCATGGTTACCAATCTGCAAAAAAGTTAATGCTATACAAACTGACATATGCTGCATGCGTTTTGTGCTTACCACCCAATTCGCTGTGCGTCCTACCGGCATATTTGTCAACCATGCATCTACAGCATTTTTTAACTGTGATGCAGTAAAACCTTGACTCAAATCGGTTATTAAATGAAAATTAAAGGGCAAGTGTGCGCCCTTTACTGTTGCATTGCCATACATTTGCATTGTATATTCGGGTGGTGCATATGTTTCAATGAGCAGCACACGTGTATCACCACCATGTATACGCTGATGGTCATCCATAACTTGGCGCCACTGATAGACCATATCAATAGTTTCTGGACGATTCTCAATTAACTCATGTTTAAGGTATGCACGATCATCTGGATCATCGGAAAGACCACTTAATTCTTCATCAGGATATATGCCATTTTCATCGGGCTCTACTTCGAAAAGCACGGGCACAGCATCAACGCGAAAACCTGCCACGCCCTGGTCCAGCCAATAGCGTAATATGCGTTTCATTTGTTCCACAACAGCAGGATTACGATAATTTAAATCGGGTTGCTGTACAGCAAATTGATGTAGATAATACTGACCGCGTTCTTCGTTCCATTCCCAGGCACTGCCGCGGAATGCTTGTAGCTATAAGCAGTTAGAAGACATTGCAAAATATTAATTTTGTAAGTTTTTAATATGCTATGAATGTTGTAAAATTTGGGAAAGGAAATTGGATGTATGGAAAGTTAAATTTTTTTTTTAAGTAATTGAAGTTTAACAATGAAACACATTTAAAACAACAACTGTCAATCAGGTGCTAAATGAAGAAAAATATAAAAGAAAAAGCTACCCAAATATGGAATTTTTATGGATTTGTTTCAATGAACAGGAGAAATTTTTCTACTTTTTTCTGAAAACTGACGCTGTTCCGTATTTGGTACTGATTTCATATTTGCTTCTATACCTTGTATATTAGTAGCCAAAATACATATTTAGAAGCGCTCTAAGTCTTTTTTGCAAAGGTTATGAATCTTTCCTTGTTCAAGAAAAAACTTACCCAATTACTTGGCGGTATACGTTGCCCATCCGCATCTACTTTACCGTTCGCCCAAACATAATAATCCTCATAGCCACGTTCACGTTTTACAGACTTTTTAAACCACTCGCTTTCATCACTTGAGTGATTAGGCACAAAATCGAGAATAATTTTGATACCCAACTCCTTGGCCTTAGCAATTAGTGCACGAAAGTCATCTATTGTACCATACTCAGGTTGTATGCCATAAAAATCGGATATATCATAACCAAAATCTACCATTGGCGATGTAAATATCGGTGATAGCCATGTGGCAGTGACACCAATATCTTTCAAGTATTCCAGTTTAGAGGTGATTCCATTGAGGTCGCCAACTCCATCACCGTTTGAGTCCATAAAAGAACGTGGATAAATCTGATAGAATTGCGCCGTTTGCCACCAATCCTTGGTTTGAGTGGTGGCCACCTGATCCTGGCAGGCTTCGGTGCCTATCGTAAATAGCAACGTCAGTATAATAAATTTTTGATCCAATTGCATTTTAAGTTAATGAACGTTTGATTTATGTGTTTGATGTTTAGGGGGCTTATAAAGCTTTGATGCCACACAGAGTTTCATTTGAGGAAATCTAGTTTTTAAGAGTGACACTTGAGTTTATGTCTGATATACTTAATTCTTTATTAGTGATAGTGTAAGCAGTGATTTTGAATGGATTTTTCCATAGTTGCACAAAATAAATGATAAGATTTAACGAAGAGTTGCATTATCTGATACTCACTCAGCAAATATATATAGCGCTTGTAGTGCACTTTCAATATGCATTCTTATAAAAATACTTCAAAATGTTATTGTTTACTTTCACATGATTCAGTTGACTATGCCACTAAGCTATTTATTGACATTGAACACAAAATTGCAGATAAATTTGTAATCTCAAAAGACTGTACAAATCTATGCAAAAAGGGAAACATATGAGGCTTAAAACTCTTACTTTTCGCCTTAAAAGTCACTGATGATTTCATTTAGTAATGTATGAAACTAATATGACTAGCCTTAGCCCTCTTTTTTTGTATGAGTCTTTGTAATGTGTAATTTTTTGGCATTGACACAAAGTGCATTGAACAGTAAGCTAAGTGAATAAACAGTAATAGTAATATCAACAAATTCCTTTACTGAAATTCCATTGTGTATTTTTTAAGAATATTTTTCATTGAGTTATACTATAGTTATAAAACGTTATATCTTAAAATTAGAAACATTTTAGAAACCAGTAAAATGATGCATAGCCAGAAATTGTTTTTAAAAACTTGTATTTAGTAACACACTTAATCAGCATTGCTAATAAATTAACTTATCATTTCATTTAGTTAACGGCTTTTACATACAAATTTAACAATTTTACAATGAACCTCAGTAAAAATTGTGCAAGTTTAATTATTTTTGCACCTTATAAAATTAAGCTAAATCTTAAAGATATATATTAGCGGCACCGTAGAAAAATAATTTAAATAATAATCTGAGGGTTGTAGGTTTCAGAGCATTTTTCTTTAGATGTAGGCCCATAAAAAAATGTGTTTGCACTGAAGCTTGGGCACGAGTATGTGCATGTATTTTTTTTCCGCTGAAACCGAATACGGGGTTAGAATTGCTCTAGCACGACAGGTATTTGAAATATTCTAACTTAAAATGCAAACACACATTTTTTGAGAACTTAAACCCCTATTTTCTCAAAAACTATGCGTGATGGATAACTTTTAAGAGCAAATTCGTGCTCAACATGCAAAGATCTATCGCAAGTATTTTTTCATTAGCAGACTGAAAGTTTAAATTTGCAGACCAGTATTATTGACAGTAAACAAACTAAATGGAATTCCTAACTTCAAGTGTTTAACTTTGTTTTTAGTGCTCTATCGTCTTTTTAAGCATTGTGGCCCATATCTTTCCCCAAATCGATTCAAAATTCATATACACTGGAAAAACATGTGCTTATTTCTACACTTGGAACATTTATATTTCGTTTTTAGTGTTCTGTCGACTTTTAAAGTATTGTGGTCCATAGTTTACCCTATATCGGTTCATAAAATTGACACTGAAAAAAACATGTGCTTAGAATAATTGAGATCATTTATGCTTCGGAATAAAGTTCGAAATTTCGGCATCTGATTAAAAATAACAAAAAATAATTCAGTGAATTCAAACTTTTACCTAGTTAAAAATAAAAACTTAATAAAAAAAGTATTAAAATGTTTGATTAGACTAGGAATCGAACTCAGAATCAGTACTTTTCGAGCACATGACTTTTCCATTTTACTTTTGGTGTAGATAAATAGCTCTTGTCTCTTTATCTACATTTTTTTTACTATATCGAAGTTATTAACTATAAGTGGGTTCTGTATCAATGAACGTATCAAGTCAATATTCTGCACTCACGTCAAGTTTGTCTTCGAACAATTTAGATATAAATATGCGATAGCTATTGGGGAGCGAATACGAGTGTTTACAACTTTAAGCTCACTGTTCGGATATAAAATTGTAATTTAACACAATTTATTTCACTCAATTTCTAAGTACCGTACCCCTACTTGATGCGGTTGCTGGCTAACAAAATCATATAAAAACAAAACTCTACTCAGTTAGTAAGCTCTATAAGCTCCTTAGACATTTCAAGTAAAAGTCGATTGACTATACAGTCTCACTATGAAATTGGTGAAAAACCAAGTCATAGTATTAATTATCTATACGATAGGTTCCGTAGCATGTCGGAGTAGTCATGTGACATTCGCCTCAGACAAAGATTGGTGGGAGACGGCGCAATTCTATCAGATTTATCCACGTTCTTTTATGGATTCAAATGGTGATGGCATTGGCGATCTTAATGGCATCACATCAAGGCTTGAATACTTAAGGGATATTGGTATCACAGCAGCATGGATATCACCGATATTTATATCGCCCATGGTAGATTTTGGTTATGATATATCCGATTTTTATGAAATACAACCGGAATACGGTACCATGGAGGATTTTAGCAATTTGATAGCTAAAGCTAATGAGTTGGGTATAAAAATTATACTTGACTTTGTGCCTAATCATACAAGTAATGAAAGTGTGTGGTTCCAAAAGTCTGTCAAACGTGAACGCGGTTACGAGGACTACTATGTCTGGTCAGATGGCAAATTAGATGCAAATGGACAACGTATACCGCCAAGTAATTGGGTAGGCTCAATTTAAAACTCTGTACTTTGTTTATAAAAATATTAAAGGAATTTATGTGTACATATTTTCAAAACGCAGATTTCTTACTTTCGTGGCAGCGCCTGGCAGTGGAATGAGGAACGTGCTCAATACTATCTACATAAATTTACTGTACAGCAACCAGATTTAAACTATCGCAATCCTTGTGTTGTAGAGCAAATGAAACGTATTATGCGCTTCTGGCTGGACAAAGGCATTGCAGGATTTCGTGTTGATGCAGTGACAGAATTTTTTGAAATAGAACCCGATAAAAATGGTATATACCCTGATGAGAAATTAAGTGGTCTAAGTGATGATCCAGAAAATCGTGATTATCTTGAACATGTACTCAGTAGTGATCGTCCTGAAACCATTGATATGGTCTATCAATGGCGTCTGTTATTGGATGACTATCAGCGTATACATGGTGGTGATACACGTGTTTTACTGCTCGAGGTCTATACGACACCAGAATATACAATGAAATGCTACGGCAACTCATCAGTAAATGGTGCACATTTGCCAATGAATTTCTATTTGATGTTCGATTTGGCAAAAGGTTTTACAGCGCCACAATTGAAACAGACTGCAGATAAATGGCTAACAAATATGCCAGCTGGACGTACAGCTAATTGGGTGGTAGGTGGACTTAACGAAAAAAAGTAATCACATGTTTGTCTGAGCACGTAGCTATTTTTTAGATTGGTAACCATGATCACCGACGTGCAGCCAGTCGCTATGGCGTGGAAAATGCTGATGCCATGAACATGTTGGTCATGATGTTGCCGGGCGCCAGTATTACATATCAGGTAACGTTAATGATTAGAAAAAAATTCTGCAGCTAGTGAATGGTAACAATATGACTGAGAGAAAGGTAAAAACAACGGTGAAAAAATTAAGTTTGGCGAATTCCGACACACTACATGCTGGCTATTTAGACTAAACGTTCCAACATTGAATTTGGCAATATTTACTTAAATAGCTCTTTGTGTAGCGTTTTGAAATTTTATGCTTCTATGGGAGGTGCCACGCCCACCAAGTTCACTTAGTTCTTGTCCGGAACTTTTCTGAATCGTTCTTACTTTTTATATGTATCAGTATAGAATTTTGATGTTTTCGCTTGGATAGGAAGCACCACGCCCTCCCATCAAAATTCGCTTTTTTCAAAAGCATATTTAAGTTTTTCCTTGTATTTTTGAGAAATTCGGTAGCACTACATAAAATAGCTCTCTCAATATAGCGTTCTAAGTTTTTTACTTGTACGTGCAGTAGGTGTGTCAATGAACCGATTCCTCCGCCAACCATCGCAATGCCAACAAGCTCGCTTGAAGTTGTAGCAGTGTGCTTAATTTCGTTAAATTAGCTACAATAATAATTAGCGTTAAGCTACTACAGTTATTATAGTCTTCTTAGCTATTTAGCCTAAAGCTTTAAGCCGTGTAATGAGCTTAGCTGGCTTGGTTTTCCCGTAGTCGTGATTTCCACAGGCAGACAGACAGGCGGACATTACTTAATTGACACAGCTGATGACGCTTATTAAGATTATATACACTTTTCTATGCCTGCCACACCCTTTTCTATGCATTACAAATGTTATGAGAAAGTCAATATACCCTCTGTAAAAGAAACGTACACCAACACCATATAAAAAAACAAGCGCTGTTTTACTTATTTTGCGAATCACAATTAAATAAAAGGCTGTTTGCTTGCCACTCAATAAATTTAATTATTGTTCAACCAATACTTGTACCGCTTATTTAAATACAAGCAATTTTAATATAGGGTGATGAGCTAGCTATGACCGATGCTGAAATTTCCTGGGAAGATACTATAGATCCTGCAGCTTGTAATTCAAATCCTAATATTTTTGAAGAATTCACCAGAGATCCGGGTCGTACGCCATTTCAATGGAATGCGCAGAAAAATGCAGGTAAATTTTTTGACTGTTATTCGTATATAAGAAAAATTGAATGATTTTAAGTTATCTAAGGTTTCTCATCCGCTGAAAAAACTTGGCTACCACTTGCTGATGACTATCAAACTGTAAATGTTCAGTCTGAATTACTGGCAACGCGTTCACATTTGAAGATTTATCAGGCACTAGTTGATCTGCGCAAAGTTTCACGTGTGCTGCAATATGGGAACTGGCATTATGTTGCCATCAATGATAACGTTTTTGTGTTGAAAAGGTTGCAAATTAAAATGGTTTATTGCGTTCATTTACTCATATCTTTAACTAACAGGTATTTAGCTGGTGAGGACACCATTATTTTTCTAGCCAATTTTGGCTTGAGTTCATATCCGATAGACTTAAAGAACTTTGATGTCAATTTGCCTGATAACTTAAAAGTCCTAATACGTAATCTGCAATCAACTCAAGAAGAAGGGTAGGTTCTTTAGAATTTATTACTTATTTTTTAAACTAATGTGAAATTATACATTTTCAGCACCAACTTGACAACCAAATCAATTACATTAGATGCCAGTGAGGCATTGATTTTGATTGCAACATAGACTGCTGCTTGTGAAGCACTGCTAATATACGTAGATCTATTTATTTAAACAAAGAAATAATGCATAGTCTTTTAAGTATTTCCAGCATATATCGTATAATCCAATAATTTTGCGTCATGCAAACTACATGGTTGTTTCAAAACTACTTATATTTGAACATTTTTGTGTAACTTTAAAAAAATAAAAATAATAAAATAAGTCAAGCAAACGATATGCAGAAAGTTTAATGTAAAATGAAATCCCTTGGTAAAAGTCTACAAAACATTTTTCATAAAAAACCACAAATTTATTTATAGTCTACTCGTACACTGTACTTAACCAAATATCGACAAAACTTTTGACACCTACTAATTAAGTCTGCTATCTCGGTATAATCAATCCCATCGTCAAAAAAACAAGCGCCCATAATAAATGCCAAACAAGTGAAAAACCTTTAAGTTGCCTTATTTTGGCAAATTTTTAACATTTTTGTACTGTAATTTTTAACTCAATCATGTCACCTTTTCTTGTGCAGACATCAACTTATTCTGCAGCCTACCACGTCAAAGCAAATGTGAAACCGAAGAACGTTCCAAATTTATGCAATCGTCTTAAAAGCATTTGCGAAATTAACTTCATTATAAGGTTAAATCAGTAAAGTAAGCATCAAAAATTTAAGGTTGCTTGTCACGTTTCCATACGTACGTCGCTGAAGGAACTGCAAGGACATTGAATTGTGTTGAGAAGAAACTTTTTTGGTTTTGTTTTTTGTGATTTTTTGTATTTTAACGCCAACCAGCCGATCATGTATACTTTGGGGGGGGTGAGTGTATACCCTTTCACGGCGGTGCTAAACGAACGCATTATTAAAGCTGAGTTACTGTGCCGAATATATATTTGCTATGATTATATTGTGAGAATTATACTTTGGATATGATTATTTTTATAGCAAAGCCTTCCAAAAATAGCCGACAGGACATAGTAAATTTGGTTTTTTAAATTTTTATAGTTTACACTGGGAGTATAAGCACTTTGTCATTCCTTTTGGAACGCATAGAAAACGGCGTGGCAGTGTATATGCGCTAGATCTGTGACACCAGCTAATTCGACTTAACCATGTTCAGATGTCTGTCAGTGTGTTTGTCTTTCTGTGGAAATCACGATAAAGGAAAAACTAAGCAAGATTGTTGAATGAAATTTAGTACACAGGCTACACCTTCAAGCAAGGTTCTCGAAATTGAAAATTGACGAAATCGGTTCACGGACACGCCTAACGCTCATACAAATAACACATTTAAAACGCTTTATTGAGAGAATTATTTGATATAGTAGTGCAAGCAAATTTTTCACAAATATGAAAAATGACTTTGAAAAGCTGTGGAGAAAAATTACAAAAAAAAATTTGCTAAAGGGGCGTGTCACCTACCTTACAAGGAAAATCTTCAAAATCGTACACTGAGAGTTTTATTTAAGCTAATTGAACTAAATTTCACCATAAAAATTATAACTTTAAAAGGCTGAAATGAATGAATGAGTAATGAGTGAATGAATAACGCACGGTCTAGCATCAGACAAAATTGTTGGCGAATTCAATAAAGAGGATGTGGCACCTCCCATCCGAGCATATGGTTGAAAACTTTACACAGAGAGCTTTTTCAGTAAATGTTGCACAGGAAAAAATTATGCGAGACAACAGCTTCAATAGAAAGTTGGTTCGATGTCGCCGTGTCTTTAAGTTTGACGCCACAACCGTTGCCAATAATGTTTATGGTAACATTAGAAATTAAGAAGTAGAGGTATAAATAAAATAGTTGAAACAAAACCGGAGAAAATTCTTGTGAACTGATGTTTGAACTTATGTAGTTGCCCGATAGCTGTTGACTTGATAAGTTTAAGCTAAAACTTCTATAGATAAAAAAAAATTGCAATGGTAGAGTGACCAGAAGTTCTTTGGCGGATGAGTTACTGTAAAGAGCTCCGGCTTTTATGTAACAAAATTTAAAAGTTATAGGTTGATACATTTTGTATTTATATTTTTTAGAAATCAACATCCGGAAAAATTTGGAACTCGAATATTAAGACAATTGACAATTCTTTGTAAGGGTGTTTCCTTTTGGAGGCACTTTTTCCAGTAGAGATTTTATGACACATCACGCGTGAGTCATGGCACACTGTCATGATAAATTTTTTTTCAGTATTGTATAACATTTCATTATGAATAGACTTACGCCAAAACAATGCATGCAAATTGTCAAAATATACTACGTTCATGAAAATTTCAATTTCATATTCACCCGAAATTCACACAATTTCTTGCAATTATGAAATCAATTTGCTGCCTAGGTCATGTGAGATCACACTACTAGATTTTTTCCTTTTGTTTTACGTAAAGTCCAAAGTCTACATGGATAAACCGGCTACAATTGAGTAAATGGAAGCCAACGTCACTCGCGTTCACCCGCCAAATACCACTTGAAGTCCTCAAACCTATCATGGATTATGTTAACTGCAATTACGTTCAATATTTGAAAGAAATTATATTTAAAGATTTAATGATAATAAAGATTACCCGACAGAATTGAAATACATTATTTTTGAGAAAAAAAACACTAAATAATTTACTTTTTAAAAAATTGGATTTTTCCAAAAAGTTTCAAAGAGGTCGAAAAAGTGTCTTTACTCAATAACTTCATATATAAAACTGAAATAGAAACAAAATAAAACACATTGATTCGCGAAAACTACGTTGATAAGATTAGACAAACCCTTTCATCGTCTAAGAGTTTCTAATAAGAGCCCCTAATTTCTAAAAAAACGCGAAACAAAAACGAGATAAATGAAAAATAGATATTTTTGATGCCTGTGTGAAAGCATTATTATACATACTGAATTGTAATAGATACGTAAAATATTCATTTTTTAAAACTTTAGGATTTTACCGTGAAAGATCGTTTAAAGTGACTATAACATATCATATTTTTGGCAGTTTTTAATCCAGAAATAAAACATGTTCAATTAGATATTTAGATAAAACGCAAACTACTGAAAATATCTGTTTTCCAGGTTGAATATAAAAAGAACGAAAATGCCGACCTACATACATATATAAGTATTATTACACACACACAAGCAGTATGGTCACTCTATTCTACCCAAAGGCAAGCTAACAACCGCACGAAATTGCTATTGTATTTTTGTGCATATATACAACAACTTGTTTTAATTATTTCAGTTCTGTTGACGTAAGTTTGTAATTTAGTTAATTGATTGTCTTAGATTTGAGTTGAATGCAAGCAGCATGTAAAATTAACTCCTTAATATTTAAAACAACACTTCCCTTAAGAGCGAAAATCTAAAAAAAAAACAAATTAGCAACAAAGCTTTCAGCAACTTTGTGTTCTGTAATTTATTATTTATTTTTTTAAAAAAAAAGTTTGAACAAAACAGAAAAAAAGTTTAGTTTTGCAACAGAAAAAAACGCATAAAATGTTTAAGTATCCTACTGCTTTTGTTTTTTAACTACTAAATATGTGCTACTCGTAGATATCTTCAAGCGGCGTGGAGTACTATGCAAAAGTGTTACAAAATACTCTTTGTTTTTTCGTTTCCAACATAAGTAATGAATTTATTTGGCAACTCATGTTATTGAAAACTAATTTTTGTTTTTGTTTCCTTTCATTTTTTTAAGGTTCTTAGATCTGTATCTTTTTCAAAAGGTAACACAAAAAAGGATTTTCTTTAATGTTCAAATTAGCTTTATTAAAAACAAAACAGCTCATCCTCAGGCAGCAGGTGTTGAAAGCTGTGAATGGAATTTTACCTAATTTATTTACGTGTCAAGTACAGTGTAGTCATACTTAATGTGTTTACGTTTGGTAGCTGCTCAAAGTTCTGTTTTATATGTTCTATTTTGTTGGTTTAGTGAAGAGAAAAGCCAAAAATATTAAATTTCGAAAATTACAAAGTGTGGTTTATATAAAGTCACCAAGAACAGGCAGTGATCCATTGTGAAACCACGTGACAGATTTTTAGTTTACCTTGAGGAAGAATTTAGAGCTATCAATATATTACAAAAATTAAGCTCAAAAATTGCAGCCATCATTCAAGAGTCCTTCAGTTTTAGAAGTGTAATAAGCGCTAAGGAGCGCTTGATAATTGTCCCTTTACCCCCAAAACTTTTTTGCATTTTCTAGCGCATAAGTTGTTAAAAGCAATTCGTTGGTAGTAACTTCAAGATATCGTGTTTCCATTTCTGCTGTGACTGCTTTGAATTTCCATTTTACATTTCCATTGGATAATTGTCCTTAACTTGAATTTTCTAGAGATGCATCCTGTATTTCTAGATTGTCAAATTTATCTATCAATGTCCTATGTCTTGTATCCTATAAGGCTTATGATGAAATTTGGAGCCATCTCGTTAAGACTGAGATTGACAGGATCTAATGACAGTTGGAGAGTTCGAAGCACGGGAAAATTCAGTATAATGCCTACATTTCTGTTCAAAGCAAAAACTTAAGATTCGTTACTAGAAAAATAAATCGAAAAATATTGAGCAATGCGAAAAGTGCTGAAAATGTCGACCATATTCCAAAACCGAATAAATAGTACAAAAAATGATAGATAGTCAAAAATTGAAAAAATGTTAAGAAAGTCCAAGGAGTTTTGTAAAATTCTTAAATATTGAAAAAGTGGAAAAATATCGGTCGTTTCCAGAGCACGGAGCCACCCTAAGTAATGTTCAAATTCTTTTTCAACCTTTACCGAACAAATGAAAAAAAAAATTTCCCGAAAATAGATTGAAAACGGTCTTTTCTAGGATATTTTTCTCGTATAATGATACATTTTTCTGATTTTGTATAACATATTTTTTTGCAAATTTTTCGCTTTCGAGCGAAATAAACGACACAATTGCGAATCGTATCGCCCCAAAACACGACACTCTATTTCGATTTATAAAGTAAAGTTATGCTATGATGCCATCACAAATGCAAAACAAAACCAAACCCACAAAGAGCACAACGCCTTTCTTATATTGTACCTTACCGAGTATACATTTTTGTTGTGTGCTGATACTGTTTTGTGCATTGGATTGCACACTAAGAAAATAAAGAAGGTTTCGTGCTTTGGCTCGGCACAAAACGAATTGTACTGTTTATTTTCGTACACTGATCACAACACGACGTGATATTGTCGCCGAATTATCCCATCAATTAATAGTACATATTTGAAATTTCAAAATGATTCACTTGCTAAAAGGATGGTGCAAAACTTTAATTCAAAGGCAAACTACCCAAACCGTCTAATAAGTAGAGAATATGGTAACATGCACAAGTTTCCTCAAAATGAAAACACCATGCAAATAATTAAAACTGACACGAAAATATCATTTTAAAATTTTAAATCAGGATATCTATTTCTTAAAATTTTCACAAAATTAATTAATAAATGCCTTTGAGCATTTTTAATATAGAAATTTATTTCGTAGCGACTTTAAGCAACGTATTTTTCTACTGCAGTACTTGTATGCTATGTTTTTCTCGCTCTTTAAAAATTAACTTTTTATGATGGTACATTGCTTGGAGATAATCAATTTCCCTGCAGAAAATCTAGGAATTCTGTGAATTTCTTCCGAATTCCAATCCTTAAGAAAATGTCTGCTTTGTAAGGGAATTACAGAAAAACATATTTTATATGCGGCATTTGCTACCCCCCATGCAAAAAGTTTCTTACTCAAACTACGTGAGTTAAATATTTGCAGTCAAATTAAATGAATACCAAAGCTGTTGAGATTTCAAGTTAATGATTAAATGTAAGGAGATAATCTCAGTCGCAGAAATAAAAAAAAAACACACCAACAGTAAAAATTAAGGAAACTGAATACAAATGCGAAAGCGAATATCCACAAATAATGACTGAATTACCTTGGAGGGTTTCTCTTGCCAACGACAGACATTCTGACTCACAATTGCTAATGGCGGTGGCGATGGTAGTGGGTAGTTGATATTTTCTGGATAGTCTACGTGGAAGAGGGTGCGCAACAGCTGCCTTGACATATTGAAGTTGTATTAATGAATATTTAAGTGATGCCGGTGCTAGAAACAGGTAAGAAGGTATTATATAGGTACTAAGCAGTTAACTGCGGTTTGTAATTGAAATCGATTTTTTTTCAATTGTAAGATTTAATTTTTTTTTTAAATGTACCAGTAATTTAGTCTTTTAATGTAGGTTTGTTAGATCAAAAGATTATCAAAATTTGCGTGTAATTGGAAATATACTTTTGATTGGTCACTGTATCTGAGGGTAAATATTACCGTAGACGGCAAATAGTAATACCTATTGCAAAGAAAAATTGAAAACAGTGGCAACGAAGCTTTCGTGAAGGAAATTGAAATATTACTACTTCAATAAATGAAAATATCAGAGAAATTGAATGACAAAATAATACGTTTTTTTCTATGATAGATGCCATTAAATAAGAAATTAAAATATTTTTAGGTGGTTCGCTAAAACATTGCTATTAAGTTTATTTGATTGTCAATATAGATATTGACAAGCCAAGAACTTAACGAAAGATTTATTAAAAATATATCAGCCGTGTTCTACATTTCACCGGCGCCTTTCATATTGGCAAAAAGCATGTAACGATATAGAGATAGAGAGCTCAATATGAAAAAATACTGACCAATTGCTTTTCTATAGTTATACTGAAAAAATTAAATAAAAATTATATCAGTGTAGTGTATAAATACTTGGGGAAAGATAATATGATCACGTCTTAAAACTTTTCTCCCTAAATAAATGGTATAAGATTAGATTAGGTAAGACGAGCTTTCTATCGAGTAAACTAATGTATGAACAAACATAGACCATAGTTGTTCCTTCATGGTATTCCTAAAATAAAACGGATGGCTCTGCTACCCCATACCCATGTGAATTCTTTAAAAAAAAGAAAGAAATTCATAACCTTATGTTAACTAAGGCAGCTAGATTATTGAAAAATTAGTTCTCAACCAGCAAAGAGCATGACAATTACAGACAATGTGTTCAACATCTTCCTTCAAGTATTCGCAGCAACATCTTCAACAGAAAACATTGCACGGAACGCCCAATCGCTTAGCATGTTTACTAAAAAGACAGTCACCGTTTAGAATAAAACCTACCACCCATTTTGTCTCCGGCTTCTCTAGTGCTATGAGATTCTTTGAGCCACTTGAGTTTTTTCAGCTTTAAATACAGATTTTCAAAAAATCAAACGAAAATAAAAACAAAAAAATTATTTATTGCATTTACAAAAGATCACAGTGGATATACCCGTATGTGAATTTTTATGGCGTGTAAAGTATTTACATTTTGGCCAGAAGCAAATTGAGTGTAAAGAAATTTGCTTTCCTTAAATTGCGATACAAATAATTAATAGCGTTGGCAGAAAACGGAAGAAAATGGAAAAACCTTTATTCGATTTTAAACATGTGTTGGCAAGGTATACCAGAACACACACATTAATACACACAAGTATGTAAATATTCATTTTAGGGTGTTTTTTTCACTTTTTTGGTTGTAGTATATTTTCTTATGATCTGAAAAGTTAAACTATGTAATAAAAACGTCTGTCGCAAAAAAAATTGTTAACCTCAATTACAGAGCTTGCGCGTAGTGGAGTTTAACAAATACTTTAGACAGCAAAATTATATTTTTTGAAATATCTACTAGAAAAAAAACTTGATCTTAAAGAAAATTAATTTTTACAAAAGGTAATTCATGTCGTTTTTTACAAGAAATATTTTTAGAAATTTTTTGTTCAAAAAAATATTCCTCAAATCTATGGAAGAAGGGTCGAGTGTGAATTTTGGTGCAGCCAAAGTATTTTCCTTATATGGGACTAAAATCATCGGAGTGAGGTATTGCTTTTCCATCCAAAATGCATTTTTAAACTTCTTCGATCGATTGATGAAGTAAATTTTTTTCTGCGGCGGTGATCAGCCCTTTTAAATGTAAAATTCATTTTCGATCAGTTCCAAGCGATTGGTACAATAAAAAATAGAAACTACAGCATAGAGGGACTTCTTCCATCGGAAATCCATTATCGACATTTTCCCATAGATTGATATAATAAAAGTTTTGTTCTTTATATGGGACCAAAAACACCGGAGGGAATCAACCTTGCAAAATCTATTTTCGATTTCTTTTAATCAAATGATGCAATAATTTTTTTTCCTCAAATGATGGCAAAATCACCAGGGAACTAATTCACCAACATTTAACATCCATTTTCGAAAACCACCAAGAAGTGTGATAACCCCTATTCCTTGTAATTCAATTTTCGATTTTTTTCCATCGATGTTTACAATAATTTCTTGATTTTAATAATTGTTGTTAAATGATGAATGTGGTTGGGTGCGTACAATTGATGTTCAAAGTTAAATAAATATTTTTTAAGCTTTATATGCAAGCAAAAAGACCTGAAAGACTTTACATTGAAAATTCATTATGAATGGTTTTTCTTTCAAATTAGATCAATATTTACAAAAAAAAAGAAAATGTTTCCCTGTGCAAATTTTAGGGGAATTGAGACATCTTATGCAACAACTTCTAAGAGATACAACATTTTTTTCCTGCGGGAGAATGTCTCATGTCAAAATTAAAGATTTAAAATCAAAAGGAAAATTTGCTTTGCAGCAGAAGAAACACCCTAACGTTTATGTTTTTCTTCAGCCGTTCAATATATCTACCGTTTCCACTACTATCTTTACCTTTATAGATCTATTTGAGGTAGGATGGAATTTTTTTTTTTATTTATTTTGAAACCAACAAAAACAAATGCTGAAATAAATACGATGAGAGTACAAAGTGCAAAATGAAAACACATATGCAAATATAAATAAACTATGGAGAATTGTAGGTAAAGATCCAATAAAAAAAGGTTTATTTTCCACATTGGCTTTGTAATGCAAATTTATGTATAAATTTAAAAAGTGAGGGGTTTTTCTTAGCAGTTTTCAATTTGTTCGAATTTGTAAGGCTTTAATGTTCACATTGCATGTGAGTTTTGCAATGTGAAATTTTTTGTATATTTAAGTCTTCTTTTAAGAAATTACTGCATGGAATGAAAACATGTAATGTTTTTCGTAAGTGACTTATGAGTGGCCCAAGAGATCAAAGTCTGTCGTCATGCTTCCATTTTCGCTTACGTTTAAAAGTACAAGGCAGTGTGTGACAAATTTTGATCTTTGAGTCTGTCAGATGTAAATTTTAGAAACCGTTTTAAAGTAAAGCTTTTAGTGCTAAATGTAGCTTCCGAGCGATATAGTCATACCCACTATTTTGAACTTGCATTTGCACAAAGTTTTGAATTTTTGGTAGCATGGGACAAATGAGATACTTATGCTGAGTGTTCAAATAAGAATTACTGTTTCCGTAAAATATACACTTTTGAGAAGAACAGTCTCATTTTGACATGTGTGGTCTCTGATGTCGTATCTATAAGCTATGTTGCTACGCAAAATTTATATGTAGATGAATATTGTTAGTGTTGAAGACTTTTTTTACTATTTTATAATTAATGCTTTAGAATATAAAAGGTTTAAGTATTTCTCGAAAAAAAATATTTTATCAGTTTTAGGAAATAATTTTTACTAAATAGTAGAACAAAACTGCTTACTAAGTTTTTGTCACAATCTTAAGCGCTTTTTATGTTGTTAAAGTTTGCTATCTATGATTTTCAAGAACATTAAATAATTTTAGTAAATCAAATATTAGATAGAAAACTTTAAGTAGTATATAAGTACTTAAAATATAGTCACGAACTTGAATGTTTCTACTTCAGTGAACAACTATAATCAACACCTTGATTTGTTTGCAAACGTTACAATATTAATAAAGGGTGTTTTTTTTAGAGGTTTGTTTTTCGAATAGAGATAAAACTGGCATTTTATGGTCAAATCTGGCAACTCTAATGTCATTTATGTTCAGTTTGGTTTGCCATTTCATCATGAACAGATTGACAAAAGAACAACGCTTGCAAATCGTGCAAATTTATTTCGAAAATAATGGTTCAGTTCGCGAAGTTTACCGCAAGCTCCGTCCATTTTATGGTCGACATAATCGTCCATTAGAGCAATTAATTCGGTTAACCATGGATCGTTTTCGCACTACGTTTACTCTATGTGATAATACGCATCCGCAGAGACGTCGAACAGTGCGCACCGAAGAAACAATTGCCGCTGTAGAGCAAAATGTTGAAGAGGACCCGAATGAATCGATTCGCCACCGTGCACAGCAATTGGAGCTTTGTCCATCAACTTTATGGAAGATTTTGCGCAAAGATCTTGGCTTACGACCTTACAAGATCCAGCTTGTGCAAGAATTAAAGCCGCGAGACCATGCAATGCGTCGTGATTTTGGTGTATGGGCCGAAAATGAGATTGATCTCGATGCTGATTTTCATCGCAAAATTTTGTTCAGTGATGAGGCTCATTTTTGGTTGAATGGCTACGTCAACAAGCAAAATTGCCGCATTTGGAGTGAAGAGAATCCACATGAGACCCTTGAGACGCCATTACATCCACAAAAACTGACTGTTTGGTGTGCTCTATGGGCTGGTGGAGTCATTGGGCCATACTTCTTCCGAAATAATGCTGGAGAGTCAGTTACCGTTAATGGAGACCGGTATAGAGCCATGATAACCGACTATTTTGTTCCCGAATTGGATGGCATGAATGTGGATGAGTTGTGGTTCCAACAAGACGGCGCTACATGCCACACAGCGCACGTCACAATCGATTTATTGAAGGAAACATTCGATGAGCGCATAATTTCGCGGAATGGACCTGTCGATTGGCCACCAAGATCGTGTGATTTGACACCATTGGATTATTTTCTTTGGGGATATGTGAAGTCGCTCGTCTACGCCAACAAACCAGAAACGTTAGGGGACTTGGAAGCCAACATTCGTGGCGTTATTGCCGACATACGGCCCCATATGCTCGAAAAAGTGGTTCAAAATTGGACCTGTAGAATTGGCTTTATTCGAGCCAGCCGCGGCGGCCACATGCCCGAAATCATATTTAAACATTAATGGCATAAAATTATCCTTCCAATAAAGCCAAATTGATGGACATTAAAACGATTTTCTTGTGTTCTATTTCAATTCGAAGCTCTATACCTCTAAAAAAAACTTCGAGTCAAGGTATAGGAAAATAGTTGTTGAATGTATTGAAAAACTTCGAAAAAATACCGAATTTTAGTGCGAAACTTTTGGATAGTGTCAAAAATGTTTTGAACAATATCAAAATAGTGAAAAACTAGTGAATATTGTCGAAAAATCGATATGAGCGGAAAATTTTCGAGCATGATTTAAAAACACCGAAAAAAAATCGATAAAAGTCAAAACGATAATACCTCCCTATCATAATTTTTCGAAAACGTTAAAAGGATCGAATAGTAACAAAAAGTCCATAAAAATAGAATTCAAAAACATTGAAAAAGTCAACAGAAATTAATTGGAAATCTCCATTACCTTAAAGCAGTACTTGCAACAAGAATTACGTTGATATTTTCGTGTGCAGCACGTCGAACTTGATAAAAAACACCTACATATTTAGATCAATGTTATGAAAAAAAAACAAAGTATTTGTCACACAATGCACAATGCTGTCGGATTCAGAACATCTTAAAAGAAGTGGGAAAACTACAATTACAGGGTGATATAAGTTGGCACAAATAAACACTTGAGAAAATGTAATTGATTTATGTCCACAAATAAATCAGGCACTCAATGCCTGAAAAATCGTTGAAAGATAAGCTTTAAGACACAATAGTTGTTGAATACATTCATACTGTTGATTTTTATGAAACTATCTCATCAGAGGGAAAGTTTTTATAAGCCCTTAGCAAATTGAGTGCTCATTCAGTTGACGCGCTTAGCTGAAAGCGTTAGGACAGTTTAGCACAAACAAAAAATAAATTTATTTAAACAAAGGAAAAATGTGGCTCCTTCTTAGATTGATTGCTGGTTTTCTGATAATATTGATGTATCATCAATATCAGCTGGTGCTGGCTTGCAGCGGCAATGGTGGTATAGAAACAACAACAGTAAAACTTGACTGGTGGCAAACGGCACAGTTTTATCAGATCTATCCACGTTCATTTATGGACTCAAATGGCGATGGTATAGGCGATCTTAAGGGTATAATCTCTAAATTGGATTATTTGAAGGAAATTGGTGTAACCGCTACGTGGTTGTCGCCTATATTTAAATCACCAATGGCTGACTTTGGTTACGATATTTCTGACTTTTTCGACATACAAGATGAATATGGTACATTGGATGATTTTGATGAGCTGATTGCTGAAGCAAATAGTAGAGGTCTCAAAATTATATTGGATTTTGTTCCGAATCATTCGAGTGATGAAAGCGAATGGTTTAAGAAATCTGTGCGTCGCGAAAAAGGCTACGAAGATTATTATATGTGGCATGATGGTTATGTGCTGGAAAATGATACACGTGTGCCACCAAACAATTGGGTGAGTTAAAGCATTGGCTTTCTATTCTATTATCATTTTGAGAATTTTGAAAATCTACGTGTACATTTACACCTTTCGAAGAGGGACCTTAAGTCTAAACTTAGCCAGCATTCTGTTCTACAGCTCAGTATTTCTACAAAGGTTAATATGCTACGTACGTTCTCTCTTTTCAGTTACAAGCTTTCCGTGGCAGCGCATGGGAATGGAATGCCGAACGTGGTCAATATTATTTACATCAATTTGCGGTAAAGCAACCAGATCTTAACTACCGCAATCCAGATGTGGTAGCGCAAATGAAGCGTGTACTCACCTACTGGCTAGATAGAGGAGTTGCTGGTTTTCGCATTGATGCAGTACCATGGTGCTTTGAGGTTTTACCCGACGAAACTGGACGTTATCCAAATGAACCTCTAAGTGGTTACACTTCTGATCCAGAGGAGTCTGCATACCTGTTGCATATCTATACACAAGATCTACCAGAGACTACTGATATGGTCTATCAATGGCGCCAACTTTTAGATGATTATCAGCGTATACATGGTGGTGATACGCGTGTACTAATGATTGAAACCTACTCATCGATTCCTAATGTTATGCTGATGTATGGTAATCGCACTACAAATGGTGCACAGATACCTTTTAACTTTCAGTTTATTGTTGGTGGTAATGGTGATAAATATAATACAAATTTACCTGCTGGAGATTTTGTAAGAATCATTGATAGTTGGCTCAAGAATATGCCCACGGGGAAAACCGCGAATTGGGTGGTAAGCAACAACATTTTAGAAATTTATTATTAATATGAAAATCAATTCATTTTCTTTTATCAGATGGGCAATCACGATCAGCGTCGTGTTGGCAGCCGCTATGGTGAGCTACGTATTGATCTCATGAATATGTTACAAATGTTCTTACCTGGAGTCAGCATTACATATATGGGTGAAGAACTTGGAATGATGGATTTGGATATTTCCTGGGAAGATAGTCGTGATCCGGCTGCATGCAATTCAAATCCTGAGATTTATGAACGATTTACCCGTGATCCAGCACGTACTCCATTCCAATGGAATGCAGAGGCTAATGCAGGATTTTCTACCAATAGTACCACTTGGTTGCCGATAAATTCAAATTATGTTACTATTAATGTGGAAAGTGAACGTACTCAGACTAGAAGTCATTTAAATGTCTACAAGCAATTGGTCGAATTGCGTAAGACGAAAACACTTCAACATGGTGATGTACTCTACGGTTCAATTGGAGATGAAATTTTGGCTATCAAGAGGTGAGTACTAGAATATTGATGACAAATATTATTTCGAAATCTAAGATAAAAGAAAATGTGGAAATATATGAGAACTGGCACTGCTTACAGTGCTATGGCTAAGGAACGTAAATGTGCAAAAGTGAGAAAACCTACAGATAATTTTTTAAAGACGGATAACGCTTCTACACATAAATTAAGTGTACATTCTTATTTAAAGGGATAATTTTATGACATTTAATATTTAAAAATAATTTCACCATGACTAGTTGCAAGTTCTTGATAAACAACAAGAGTTGTAAATAAAGTAGAAAATATTGTAACAGTGGGCGTGTTGATTATGGCATTATTCTCTAGCGAGGCGTGTGCAGTCGTTTATGTTTAGGCATTGCTGATAAAGCAGCAACAATAATTGTGCACATGTTTAAAATATTTTTTCAGAATTAAATGTCATAAAATATTCTTTTCAAAAAAAAAAAAAATGTTTAAAAATACTATTTGTTCAAGCCAACCTTTTTTTAGTTTTATGATCTTTCAGTATAAAAAAATCAGCATTTTTTATTGACATTTCGAGACCTCCATTTATGAGATATCAAACGAGATTTGAATCGATACGGGTTGTCAAGTCACTGGGATTGACCCGGCCAAGTCCGGAATTTCATATCAAAATTCGACTTTTTACTAGGAAAAATAAATGCGTTTTTAAAGGCCGGGAATCGCTCACATTTAACTTGGCAACCCTGGGTTCGATGCTATATCTCGTATATGAAAAAATAGTGGATATTTTCAGTTCGAATCGAATACAATTCGCAATGAAAAACAAGTGTATTTCATTTTAGTTCAATTTGCTGCTTTGATGAAAAATCGAATATAGAGAAACGTTTGTTAATAAATATATATTTTTTATTTTGATATTCTGTATCACTGGGAATGCGAGAATTATATATCCTGGTAAAAAGAAAATAAAATCATCTAAACATTTTTCCCATTCTCGATTTTTGATTTGATGTTTTCAATATTTTTTTTAAACAAAATGATGGAATAAGTTAGTCTATAAATAAACTTCAAATATAATGTTCTCAATTATAAAAACCAAAGGCCAGTGGAAATAAAGTAGATAACCAATCAAACTTTTCACAACTTTTACTATTCGTCAAAGCAAAACAAGGACTTTAGAAACCTGGTTTGAGAAAAAATCAAAAAAGAGATATGATTTCTGTGTTAAGGTTTCTTTACTTGTTTGGCTTCAAAAAGCATTCGATTTTTAATCATTCTGGCAAGCAAAAAAAACTCAAATCGAGTACATGCACAGGTTCCAGAGAACGAAACAGGATTCGAACACATTATGTCATTCGAGGACGTATAAAATACCACCAGTGATAAGAAAACTTATTTATTCGCAATTTTGGTAACAAACTTAACTTTGTAACAAACTTGAATGGGACATTAAAGTCTACACTGAATAATGGGCACTTCCATGACGCCAAGTTTCGACTGATGATCCTTACAGTACTTGAAGCAATAAATGTTGAATACTATTTTCTAATATTTTATTTTGTTTTCGAAGATATTCGTTGGCATTCTTTCATTACAGCTATACAAAATTATTATGATAGATTTATGTCGCACAACTCGAAAATTAAACAAAGTATGTTGAGAACTGTACTTGTACCAGTTCCATAAGTGGGCAAAACTTTGCGTCACAAAAAATGTAATCTTTCACTATAAATCTACTTACCCGTTTAAAGGAGAAATCGTGGTTAAAAAAACATTTTTTTTACGCAACCGTAACAAGAACTTTTTAATTTCACTTAAATAAAACACAACACCGCAACTTATACATATATTTTCAAACATTTTTATTAAATGCTACTCAATAAATATTTTCGCGTACCTATTCTAATTGAACGCTGAAGAAACACAAATTGAAAATCAGCTGTTTTTTGATTACATTCTGAAAAAGCTTTCGCAGTCACAATGATGAATGATTTCAAGTGCTGCCAGACTGACGGTTCTATGTACGAAAAGTTGAATAACATTTGTGTTAAGGCAGTCATACTTTCAGCAAAATCAGCACAATTTTCATTAATCTCGATCTTTCAAAGCGATTCTTAAAAAGTTTTTACACAGTGATTAATGCGTTGATGCACAACTAAGCTTTTTGTTTGAGATTACTTAGATTACATTCTTTTTGATTAAAATAATTGAGCTAAGTTAAAAAATTACATATTGTTTACAAAAAATTTTAAAGAAAAGTTGAACAAATGCTGAAAATCATTTAAATACTTTGCATTTTCTTAACCGCTTTCCCTCAAGTGCTGAATATTTTGCCCAAAAATAAATTATTTTGATACCATTTCAGATCGCTGACTAACGAGAAAACCTATGTGCTGTTGGCGAACGTTAAAGATCAGCTGGTCCCAGGGGATATTTCAACCTTGTTACGTATAACAGGCAATTTAAAAACCATAATACCAAGTATCACATCAGAGAGACAAGAAGGGTACGTCAGCATTACAGCATTGACACAATATATTGTGATATATATTTATTTTAATATTTATTTACAGTGATATTGTTGATGCCTCTAATTTTATACTACAACCCAATGAAGCATTAATTCTAGAAGTTTAGAAAATTACATATGCCAACTTAACAATTTTGAATGCAGCATTAATTTTTTGTTTTAAGCAATTTTATCAATTAAAATATATGACAATGAGTTAAAAATGAAAAAAAAAAACCTCCAAAATTAATTGACTTTCAATATTTTTAACTTAAATTTGGCGCAATCCACTTTATTAAAAGGATATAAAAAAAAGACCAAATATTACTAAAAAAAAACCTCATTACATGTTGTTCCGCAGCGTTTGACATCACCGTGTAATGTTCTACTCACTCTCAATAGCGTTATTCTTTGCGGAAGTAAGTGGCTGCTGTTGATGGTACGTAACCTTTGAAGACACGAACAAAATTCATCACGTAAATGACAAGCAAAGATTTTTTAATTTACGCATAAAAAATAATGGAACATTTATAAGGGATTTTTGACACGAGTGCGTATGGGGTAATGTAGTTTGAGTATTACATATTTTGTTATTTAGAATTGATGAGATTTACATTCTTTACAGAAATCAGTTTAAAAATTCACCGTATTATCCATAGCCATGTATAGCAAAAATTGATTTTATGTGTTATGTTTAAAACTACGCAAAGCATTTAGCTCAAAAATTTGCTATAAACGATTTCAACGTCAATTAACCGCATACAACATAAAATAATAAGAACAATCAAAGAGTGCAGGAATGAAATTAAGAAAAATTAACAAACTTGTTATATGTTTCAGAAATCGTTAAGTTTTTATGAATAGATGAGTCTACCTGATCAGCTTACTCAGTTTATAGCTTATGATATAATAAAAGAAAAGTAATGTGACTTTAGTAAAGCGAAATTGAGTTGTGAACGGCTGCCTCTTGATGGCAAATTACGTGGCACACCATCTGATTGAAAATGTTGGGTTCTTTTGAGCAACTGCAACCATAAAAGCGAAAGCAGTTACTGACCTGTGTTGAGCCATTATCCTCGATACGAGGGGCCGCAGCGATATACGGTTTGTTTGTTGCAGAAAAAGTCATAAAACTCTTTTTTTGATTTAATATAGAGTAGCTAAGGGTTTACTTAATTTCCAAAATAAATACAAGAACAAAGCAGAATTTTAAATAAAAAAACAAACTTAAAGTATAAACTACCTTATAAGAAAAATATTTTACAAACTTGTATTAATTTCATATTTTCTTAGATTAATGTATTAACTTTCATGACTTAGGGTCTTTCTTATAATATGTAAAGTAACCCACAGTTGTGGTTAATTTTGATGTTGAACGGAGAACCACTGCCTCTTTTGGCAAAAGACGTATAGCAGACGTGCTAACCCTTTCACTGAAACATGAAAATATTTAAAATTTTTGGAAAAACTTTGATATATAGCTTGAAAAATAACTCGTATTACCCTATTTTCGCAGATGATCTATCTGTGATCACAACATATTCCAGTTCATTAGGCATACCGTCAAAACTTTTTGTTAAATCGAAATTTTCAACATAGTTTTGTATGTTCATGAGGGTAACAAAAGTATAGTTGTTAAGAAGATAACTAAAATTTAAAGAAAAAAGGGTGTAAGTCTGAAAGCAATTTCGGCATTGATGAGAAATTGATAATGAGATAAAGTGCATAAAACAAATTATTATGAATTGATTTTTCATTCCCTGATGTATAAAATTTTTGTATGCAAAAATGGTGACTTACCGCTGCACACCAAGTACATTATTATTCACGGCCTTTACTTGTACGGCACCATAACGCATGGTATTTTCTTGCCTAATGGATTGTAGCTGCTTGAAAATATTAAGATGACTTAGTGGAATGCCACGCTCACGCTTGACATTGACCATTTTGTAATCCTTAGCTAAAGGTAGCCATGTTTTTGCAGCAGTGCTAAATCCAGCATTCTTTTCATCATTCCACTGGAATGGTGTGCGCTCAGGATCACGTGAAAAAGTTTCATATATATCAGGATTAGAATTGCAAGCTGAAGGATCGACTGTATCATTCCAGGAAATCCAAACGTCAGTCATGCCAATCTCTTCGCCATTGTAGGTCACACTACAACCGGGCAGCGTAAAGGTTAACATATTCATCATATCAATGCGATCGGCACCCAATCGTGAGCCAACACGATTTTTATCATGGTTGCCCAGCTAAAGTTATTTCAAAACATTAGTACTTATGTATAATGATAGTAATTTTTCTTCTTAAGAAATTTTGAATATTTGATTACTTAGTCACTTATTTTCTCTGCGCATTATTAAATGCTCTTTATTATAAGTAAATTTCTTTTTTCTGATCATATCACTTTCATGTCAATTTAGTTTAATAGAAAAAGAAAATTAGGTTTTCATTTACAAACAATAACTTACCACCCAATTACCAGTGCGACCTTCTGGCATGTTGCTCAACCAAGTGTTGACCGTCTGCGCATAATGGTACGCATCCGAATCATTAGTCAGCCAACTTATCATCAAAAAATTAAATGGTATTTGTGCACCCTCTGCTGTTGCGTTACCAAAATACTTCATAACAATCTCTATTGGCGAATATGTTTCTGCCATTAAAATTCTATCATCACCACCATTTTCACGTTGAAAATCATCCAACACTTTACGCCATTCATAGACCAGTGCAATTGTTTCGGGTTGATCGACTGTGTAAATATGCTTTAAATAGCCATAATCATCTGGATCCGTTACCCAGTCATTACGCGGCTCATCTGGCCAATTGCCTTGTGCATCGGGTGCAATTTCGAAAACATGCGGCACTGCATCAATACGAAAACCAGCAACGCCTTTGCGCAACCAAAAACGTAACACATCCTGCAAAAGAATATCAAAAATTTAATTTCAACTTAAAACTTTGTGCCAACTATTACCACTAACCTGCATTGCTTCGCGTACTTTAGGATTACGATAGTTCAGGTCAGGTTGTTTGCTTACAAACTGATGCAGATAATATTCCTGTCTGCCCTCGTGCCATTGCCAGGCAGAACCGCGAAAAACGCTGACCCAATTTGTTGGCGGATGGCGTACACCGTCGATGAACTTTCCCGGATGCCAAACATAAAAGTCCGTATAGCTTGCATCACCAGCTGCTGATTTTTTAAACCAATTACACTCATCACTGGAGTGATTTGGCACAAAGTCAAGTATTATTTTAACACCTAATTTCTGTGCTTTCGCCATGAGCGCATCAAAATCTGCCATGTTGCCGAAAATCGGATCAATTTCGGTAAAGTTTGCTATGTCGTAACCAAAGTCTGCCATGGGTGAGGTAAAGATGGGCGACAACCATGTTGCTGTTATGCCAATTTCTTTTAAGTAGGCTAATTGCTCTGTGATGCCTATTTGAATGATAGTAAAGAGAATTTAGTGAAACAAATTACATGAGATAAAATAAATTTTTAGAATTTAAGCAGAACTCAAATGAAATTAGAATATTTTGATTTTCTTTTTCATTATTATATTTATGGTTTGTTTTTTCGGAATGTAAGATTGGGCAAGAAAATACCTTTTTGATTTTATCATTTAAATCTGGTTCGATGAACTCTAAGTTGTTGCTTAAAACGACTAATTTTAATAATCCAAGATGAAGTCTGAGCCATTTTTTTTCAACCTTGATATATAAACTTCTAACCAAGCACCTTTCAGTCCTTTTCGTTCTCTTTCCAAATATTACTATTTTTTTTTCAACTTATTAAACCGGTGAACTCTCGTGACGTCATAGAGTAGAAAATAATTATTAAACTGATGTTTCATGGGAACATTGATTGAAAAAAAGATTGAAATTAAAAACTCTATAACCTAATATAATGTGATGACTTTTTAATATAATTAATGAATCCTTTTCCCCATGGCAATGGTATAATAAAAAATTCAAACTAGTTTTTTCCATTTTTTTTTAGATGCTAAGGTATTTTTCTGTTGCTACAGTGCTTCATATAGAAAAAATTATCAAAATCATATAAAACTGTTCAGCAAGCGGTTGTACTCAAATATCATTAGCTTTGGTAATTATTTTTGAAACCAGAGCCGCGAACAATTATATTACCATCATAAATAAAGCTATCGTTTGATATTCAGAAAAAACTATATGATTATATTTTTATGTGTAAACAAATTAATAAGAATATTTTACAAGCTATTCCTCAAGATTAATAAGCGGAGAGCTCACTGTAGAAAAGTCGAGTGTATAAGATTGCAGGATAAGATATACGAGAAAGATAGTAATTCATTTTGTTGAAATTATCGAATCAGGCTGGTCTTGCCAAAGCCCGTCCTGATAGTTCCCGAACAATTTTTTATCGACCATAAGTCCTTAGATTAAGTATATTTTTTTTTCGTATTTTTTTTTTTTTGAAAATTTTAGAAAATTATAGAAAAAATTCAGCGAAAAAAAGTCAATATTCTGATATTATGTGTTTCAGTTTACTAACATACATAAAAAATCGGTGATAGAATATCGAAGTAAAAGCCATTTGATTGAAGAAACTGAAAAAATTTGTTAGGGGCACTTGCCAAAAGTTTTCATACGACGATGATTAGAAATTTGTAATAACCTTTAACCACCAACAAGAACTTTATTGATTTCACAAGAAAAGTTTTCAAAATGCAGGCTAATTTTTGGTTCAAAAATGGCCAAAGAGAGCAAATCTTATTAGAAATGAAATTTTTTTTTTAATGAAAGCTTACCGAAATTCCAACAAACCTTCGGTGCCCGAGTTTCGAATAGAACAATAAGTTTTTTAGTGTTTTAAGTTAAACATTTCTTCATTTTTTGGCGTTTAACTTAAAAATAACTTTTTTTTTTAATTCGGGCTCCAAGGAGTTCTTCTTCCCCTATGACTGTTTGATAATTCGCAAACTATAAAATTGGACCTATTGCCAAGCGACTTGGACTGGGCTCAGTCGCACAACTATTAAGATCATCATATGTTTGTACGAACAGACCCTAAACATGTTTTCACACGGTGTCAAATATCGCTGTCTAATATTAGATGTACAGATTAAAGTTGATTGATAAGTTAATATGAAAATCAATACGATTAATAAAAGACGAAAGAGTAGTCAAGTAAACAGAATTCAATAATTTAATATATGTATGTAAACAGAAAGTTATTTTTTTGCGCACAAAACCACAACAATTACCTTCTGCACAAGCTACCTTTCTCACTAGCGCACATATGTATGTACATACAGGTAGTCCCCGACTTACGACCGAGATAGGTTCCTAGTCATCGACTTACGACCGAGATAGGTTCCTAGTCATCGGTCGTAAGTCGATTAAGTCGTAAGTCGAGTTTCATAAAAAATAACTAAAGAAAAATATTACAAACATACTGTACTACTAGTTCCAGCCATTTTTGGGATGATATAAAATTATTCACTTAAACAAACGTATTATTTGTACTGAAATAAATCGAATCCTTGTACATACTACTGTTTTTTTTAAATTTTTTCTCATATACATATTTGAGGGACTCCCCGAAACTATTTTAAGCATTTTCTATGAAAAAAATTTAAAAAAAAATTGGTCGTAAGTGCGAATAGTTGCAAGTCGAACGGTCGTAAGTCGGGGACTACCTGTATTTGCATATGTTCGTACTCACCTTTCAGATCACCCACGCCATCACCGTTACTATCTTTGAATGACCTTGGATATATTTGATAGAATGATGCTGTCTGCCACCATTTCTTATCTGCTAGAACAGTTGCATTTTCTGCATCCCAAGCGACAAAATCAAAATGAGCGCGATAATTTGGATATACGCCAGCCACTGTCAAACTCGACAGACAAAATAGAGTCAAAAGTTGCGCTAACATCGTCGTAGCGTGAAAATCATTTATATTCAAAATTACAATTAAATAACCTGTACTCGTTAAACGCCGGCGGGAGACTAAAACTGATTGGTTCGAATTTGTCAGATGTGTTGGAATCAAGTGAAAGCGGCAGTGAAGAGCTATTAGTGGTGACGCACAGTGAAGTAAAATGCATAGTTTTGCGTTACATTCTATATACATTCGTATTTAGGTTGATAGGTTTTCGTTAAAATGATGTAGGTCAGAGAAACAGGACGATTAAGTAACGCATATCTCAAAAATATTACATTTTCATGTTTTAGAACTATACTTATGTACCGTCTCCACTTTTAGTGATTTTCAAAATGTACAGCATTTTTTCATTGATTTTATGTATGTTTTTTAACTTATCTGCATCGACTGAAGCTGAAACAAAATTGTCTCGCAAATGAGCATAAAATATCTCTAAACGAGCAGAAAGTATTAATCAAAAATTCAAGGTATTTTTCATCAAAAAATATCGGAATCATTGGTAATTTTCATATACTTAAAATAAAAATTTCAAACCTTAAAATTATGCTATATTTATATTATTTACTAACAGTTAATTTCTTTACTTATTTTATTTTCAATATTTTAATACCCGAATTTTCGCATTTCATACAAAATTTCATATATGTACATACATGTGTTTGAATATTACAAAGATCAAAATTTCTGTCAATATTCCACATACAATATATGTGAGATTCAATTTTCTTAAAAGTTTTATAGAGTTAATGAAGTGGCCGTTCATTTCTTCATTTCCGTCTTGTTGATTTTTGAGCTCAAGTATTGAAAATAACGTCTAGCGAAAATAAATTAAACTCTTATTCTCAGTCAAGCCTTCATCGAAATGATACTTTATTTTTTATTTACTTTGGGGCTGTATAGCAAAAAAATAATTACTGTAGATAGGTATGTGATAAAAAAAAGTGTTCTTCCAAGCCACTCATATTTCGATATTTTAAAAGTTCACCACTGTGCAACATTGTGTGAGAGCGTAAAAAAAAATTGAATTATTGTTTAACATTAATGATATGACAATGAAGCCATAGCAATGAAAGTGCTCTTTAGAATTATGAACAGTTGTATGTATGTGCATATGAGCGAGTAAATATCACTGCGCTGCCTAGGAGAGTAACTAATGAAGCCGTAATCAGCATGGAGTTCAATACACTTTTTACGACATGCGAGTAATGCACAACTGATTGCACGATGAGAAATTGAATTTCGGAGTGTCAACTGTCAACTGTCCAGTGCAACTTTCGTTGTGTGCACATAAAAATAGTTTTCATTTTGTGGGAGAGCGATATTTATAGCTTGATACAGTTTGTTATTGCTTGCATTTAAATGTAGATCTAACGATCTATTTTTGAATTTGATGTGAGCGATTTTTTTATGATTCTATTTTTGATTTACATACGCTACACGTGGACAATACGACCTCTGAGATTTTATAAAATTAAAGCATCAAATATACATATATGATTTATATTCTAAAAACAACTTAATAATTTTTAAAATTTTAAACTAAGATTTGCATTAATAATTATTTTGAAAAAGAAAATTTCTTTCAATAGTTTTGTCAAGCACAACTTATTTAGATTTTAGATGTATGTATGTATGTCATAGCCGCCAGAAAAATTGGTTTGGTTCTAAAAAATTTTTCTCTGGTGTTATAGCTGGATTGCTTAGTTTTTCTTAAAGTGACTATAAGATAAGAGGATCTTTCATACAATATATAATTTTGGACATACCTACAATCAGCATATTTTTTGTATTGGCAAAAAAATAAAACAGTTTAAGTCGACTTAAGACAAATTTCGTTAGTACTTACTGCAACCAAAAATAAAATACCCAAAAATGGAAAGCAAACTTTACATGGAAAATCGGCTTTAACTCCATGTACTTTAAGTCGACACTTAAGCTGTTTTAACTTTTGCCATAGGCTTAAGTTTTAGTCAATAAAATTGCATGAAAATTATATGTTAACCATGTTCATTTTCTTTTAATTGTTCTAATACTTTATCATATTGTAAATTTCATAATTCCATTTTCTAAAATTCTTCATATTCGGATAAGATTGAATATAGCATCGTAATATTCTACACTTTTTCTCTCATTGCTATAGATGCCAAAATTTACAAATTATCACTCAAAATATTTTTATATATTCTTTTATTTATATATTTGGTATATCGTTATATTTTTTTGATTTGGCTTTTTAACCTCTGGTCACTTCACTCAGACTGCAAACCCAATAAGAGGGCAATAAACAAAATACTTAATTGACTGCCATATTGTTGTTATTTCGATTATTATTTATTAAGTCGCTAAGCAAAAACAATATTTTTATGCTGATAACAATAATCAGTATGGAATTCAATTTTTAATGCCTCTTTAGATTCTAAATTTTTAATAATTGCAATTGAATTAGTCATTTTAAAAAGCGGTCATATCCAAGTTAAACAAAATTTTTTAAGCTATGTACACTCGTCTGATTCTTTGGTGGCAGACACCGTAAGTCCTTCGACTTATTTTAGAAATTAAATATGTCACAGTTATTGTCGATGATAAATTTCCTATATCATAAAACCGCTAGCAACCTTAAACTTTCAAAGAAACCCTATTAATTTACATACAAGTCCTAGATACCATTTGGTCAAGCCAATTTAAAAAAAAATTTCTCCTGAGCATCGTTGTTGTTTTCATGAAATAAACTTTTTTTTTTTATTTCAAAGTTTGCGAAATATTTACATATGTACCTATTTACATGGAAAATATATGTTAATATGCCTCAAGGACAAAGAATAAAGAATCGAAATATCGTTTTAAGGTTTAAAAATCGATACTAGTCGTAACAATTTTTTTTTAACCTTAAACCAAATGCAACTAAAATCTCAATAATTTGTGGCACAGTGTTATTATTGACTGAATGTATTTATACCTAATGTTATCTTTGTTAGGTGATGCGATTATCAGTATTCACTGATTTATTCACATTGTGGCCAATTTGCAAAAAAAAAAAGTTGTAATCAATTTAATTAAATGAATTATGGCAGAGGAATAATATACAATGATAAATCAACCTTTATGATAACAGCGCTGATTTACTTTTTACTGATTAATTTATTTTTATGACTTTGTGAAGATATGTAGAATTATTTATTTCAAGCTTTTTTTTAAAACATACTACATGTAACGATCCTTATGGGAAATCAAAAACAATAGTTTTAAAAAATCTTCAATTGAGCTGCATTTATTACCTTTAAAAAATCATATATTTAAAGCTCTTAGTAGAGCAGATATCTTTATATTTAATACACTTTATTGACGGATCTAATTACAACCGATTCCTTGGGCATCAAAGTCATACTGGCGGTTGAAACACGGTCACTATAAAAATATAAAATTATACAAATGTTAATAAAGAGCATTCAATTATTATGCTTCACATCAACTTGAACCTACCCAATGCTCCTCGGAGATCTGTCATTGACTAAAACATATCCGAAATCTGTAGGCATCTTCCAGCCGAAAACATCTTGTAAATTAATATTCTCAACGCCATCAAATATATTCAACACAGTTATAAAGATATAATCACCAGCGAGTGCACTAAATAAACAATGGGTTATATTTTTGTTTACTTCAATTATTTTGTTCCTTACCGCTTCACAGCCAATACATTATGGTTAACAGCTCTTACTTCAGCATCACCATCTTGCAGAGTACTTTGACCTCTCAATACCTGAAGCTGCTTGTAAATGTTCAAATGACTCAAAGGATTGCCACGTTCACGTTTGACATTCACATCAACATAGTTATCACCAACTGGCAGCCAAGTCGAAGATGCATCAGAAAAACCAGCATTACGCTCATCATTCCATTGGAATGGTGTACGTGCAGGATCACGTGAACGCCCTTCATAACCATTCTCAAAACTGTTGCAAGCTTGTGGATCAACAGTTTGTTGCCATGATATCCAAACATCAGTCATACCAATCTCTTCACCATTATAGGTAATACTGCAACCGGGCAATGTCAGAAGCAACATGTTGAACATATCACTGCGATCGGCACCAAAGCGTGTACCAACACGATTCTTATCATGGTTGCCAATCTACGAGGAGAGAGTTGCATTTGCATTAAAAGGAAAAATCGACTTTTGAGATTTTAGGGTGTAGTCAACAAACTTAAAGTTCCCCCTCCCTCTTTACGTTTATTTGACCGATCTATGCGCCCAAACACTTACCACCCAGTTGGCTGTTTTGCCAGCAGGCATGTGATTCAACCAATTGTTAATCAACTCCGAATAGTGATAAGCATCCGAATCCCACCATAAGTTACTGATCAATTCAAAATTGAATGGAATCTGAGCGCCCTCTGCAGTATCGTTGCCATAGTATTTCATTACAGTCTCAATGGGTGACCACATCTCAGCCATCAAGATGCTGCAAGTCAAAAATTTTTTATACAAACTCATAATTTTAACTAAAACTTACCGTTCATCACCACCATTTTCACGCTGGAATTGATCCAAAACTTGACGCCATTCGAAGACCAAGTGTTTAGTTTCAGGTTGATCGGCAGTGTAAATATGGCTTGTGTAACCATAATCTTCTGGATCTTGATTCCAATCATTACGTGGCTCATCAGCATAGTTGCCATCCCAATCGGGTGCAATTTCAAATGCATGATGTATAGCATCAATGCGGAAGCCATCGATACCTTTATGCAACCAAAAACGCAGAATATCCTGCGCTCAAAAACAATTTATTTCATAAAATAATCACATTTCATGTAGCACTCAACTTACCGCCATACGTTCCCTGACTTTGGGATTTCTAAAGTTGAAGTCCGGTTGTTTCCTATGATATTGATGTAAATAATACTCTTGTCTGCCCTGATGCCATTCCCAGGAGGAACCACGAAAAACGCTCACCCAATTATTTGGTGGATAACGCACACCATCCCACACTTTGCCAGGATGCCAAACATAAAAGTTCTCATATTCTGGATCACGTGCAGCCGATTTTATGAACCATTCGCACTCATCGCTTGAGTGGTTGGGTACAAAGTCCAATATAATACGTACATTCAATTCCTTTGCACGACGCATCAACGCTTCAAAATCATCCATGGTACCGAAAAGTGGATCAACTTCAAAGAAATTGGAAATATCATAGCCGAAATCAGCCATGGGCGATTTTAAAAATGGTGATAGCCATGTTGCTGTGATGCCAATTTCCTTAAGATATTCCAAATTCTGTGTTACACCATTTAAGTCACCGACGCCGTCACCGTCGCTATCCTTGAAGGAGCGTGGATAAATTTGATAGAAAGAAGCAGTTTGCCACCAGGATTTCGCATTAGTCGTTGTGAAAGACAGCGCGCTCATACAGAGCAGCACTGCTGCGAAGCCGATTGCGAATCTCATACTTGTGGAGGTTCGCGTGCGTCTAAGAATTTTGCTATAAATTTTGTAATTTATAGAATTTTCCAAGTTTAATCAATAGCAGAGGACGCTTTGATTAACTTTCGTCGATGAGTTTTAATTAAAATATAGTCATAAATTCTTTTCTATTTTTTATTATACCTAAGATAAAGCCGAACGCATTTTTAAGGTTGATGGCTTGTAATAAATTCTGATTTAATAGATTAGCAAAATTTAGAGCGCTTCAATTTATCAAGCAATGAATTAAACCGATAGTTTAGTGAAATAATAAATTATTTAATAGTAATTTGAATCAGTGCGTTGAGTATTTGAATCTGAAAAGCGTAACACACTTCTTATGCTATAAATATCATTGGTATCGTAAGTCTATTTGCAGTTTACTTGAAATCTTAAGATTGGTATATTGTTTTATTCCTTAATGGTATTTTTAATGCGACATAAGCTATTTACTCCATTTAATGAGAGAACGATTTCTTACCGCGGGCACTACACTAAGTATAATAATTATTAGTTCCTGACGCGCTGGCCTTTGGGGCACAATTCCAAGGTATTCAATTTCTACTTCTTTTGCTTTAACTTGCATTCATGTTGTTTGTTGTTCGTTCTAGATTGTCCATTATCCTGCATCGACAATTTCTTCGGACCTCTTATTAGTTCCAATCAAGCGCAGCTCCGTTCATTATATATGATGGTTTGCGAAGCATGTGTCCCAATCATCACAATTTCTTACACGTGTCTTGAAATTTATTAAGTTTTTCAGTACAGTTCCAAATTCAGTTGTGGCGCCACCAGACTCGTCAAATACTTCGAAAATATGGGTTCATGAGAGTCTGATGTTGGTACGTAACTCTTCCGATTCTAAACATGTCTCGCGTTCATAGAACAAAACAAATTTTGGCGGTTGTATTAAAAACTCTTAGCTTAGTGTGCCATGTCAAGTGCTTAGAATATTACACTTTCTATATGTTGTAGAGTATTCACTAAATGTTCATAAATTCAAGCTACGATCGCACGTGATTAAGAAGTTTTTTTTTCAACCTTTGAGCTGAAAGTTAAGAACCTCTTCAGTTTTCGCTAATTAATTTTGAGTAAGTGTACTTCAAATCAAAAAAAATCAGTTTCAAAGATCTAGAAGAGAAAAAATATATATATATATATGCTTATGCCCAAAAAAACTTCTATTAGATTAGATTTGGCTGAGCTATGATGTATTTAAGTTGATTTATTTATTTATAACCCATACGAATCTTATCGTGGTTATATGAGCATAAGTGCTTTTGACCAAAAAAGAATTTGTTTATTTTCTTTTCTATATCTTTAGAATCAATAAAGGATTAAATTTTGAATGACGAATAAATGACTCATTATGGAACAAAACTGTTACACATGATGCTTACAGCACTCTTTTGCACCTTCAAAAGGTTTGCAGAGTCCGAAGTAAATGGAAATCTGATGATACGGTGTTCTTCGATTGATTTTAAATGCTGAACCTTGGCTTTTTCTATTTGCTATTATCAGACATGATTTCTGGTTTTATCACTTTTTTGTTTTCAAATATATTTTTTCGTGGTAAATTTCACCTCACGCAAGTCCTAAGGTTACACTTTAAGACTCAACTATCGATTAACTAGGCTCAAAGAGCTACCGATGGCATTTTAAAGTTAAACACTACCGTAGCAATTCTTCCTATTTAGACCACTTCCCATATCTTAGATTAGTTTCTCAGAATCTCAACAATAATCAAACTGATCGTAAGTGTTTTGGATTTAATCTCGAACTACACATAATAAATAGTAAAACTTTTATGATATTGAGAAATAAACCTACAGCATATTTCTATATATGTGTGGCAAAAGTGGTATAAATTTGATCACCATATTGTCATTGGTTAAAATCAATAACTATGAACTCGTAAAAAATACATAAAACTATTTAATTATATAAAGGAAAATCGTTTATTCAGAGCTTTACACGTGATATTACAAAATGTATTCACTTAATTAATCGAACGTATTATCACCGATTCCTTGGGCATCAATGTAATGCTGCTACTGGTAATGCGATCACTAAAAGAAACAAAATGATAACAAAATTAAAATAGAATACATAATATCATGACAGTCTTGAAATTACCCCTTTCTTCTTGGTGATCTATCATTTACCAAAACAAACTCGAAATCTTTGTGCAAATCGCTAAAAATGGCGCTCAGATCAAAAGTCTCAATATCATCAAAAATATTCAGTAGAATGACATATGTGTGATTTCCATTAAGTGAGCTAAAACATATAAATTTTATCAACCCATACGAAATAAACTTTCCAAGTTGACTCACCGCTTAATGCCTAACACATTTTTATTAACAGGTTTCACTAAGCCATCTCCATTCTGGAAAGTAGGCTCAGCGCGTAATTTCTGCAGTTGTTTGAAAATATTCAAATGACTCAGTTGTGGAGCACGTTCACGTTTCACATTAACTTCTTTATAGTTCAATGCAACTGGCAGCCAAGTTTCAGAACCCTTAGTAAATCCAGCATTTGCTTCGTCACTCCATTGGAAAGGTGTACGCACTGGATCACGTGAACGCCCTTCATAGCCATCTTCGGGACCATTGCAAGCTTGTGGATCTACAGTTTCTTCCCAAGAGATCGGAACATCGGTCATGCCAATCTCTTCGCCATTATAGGTTATGCTGCAGCCGGGCAGTGTAAGCAATAAAATATTGAACATGTCAATGCGGTCAGCGCCGAAACGCGAACCTACGCGATTCTTATCATGATTGCCGATCTAGAGTATGGAAAGAATATTTAATCATAATATCAAACTGAATAACAATATTGATTACTTACCACCCAGTTTGCAACTTTACCCGCGGGTAGACGATCCAACCAATTGTTAATTAACTCTGCATAGTGATAAGCATCGGAGTCCATCCACAAATAGCTGATCATTTGAAAGTTAAATGGAATTTGCGCACCTTCAGTTGTTTCATTGCCATAGTATTTAATAACCGTATCCAAGGGAGACCAGGTTTCAGCCATTAAGATGCTGCGAGTGAAATTTTTTATTATTTTTTGAGTATTTTATCATTTTAAAATCAACTCACCGTTCATCTCCACCATTATCTTGCTGAAATTTATCCAAAACACTGCGCCATTCATAAACCATATCCAAAGTTTCCGGTTGATCGATTGTATAAATATGATGGACATAACCATAATCATCTGGATCGTCGGTCCAGTCATTGCGTGGCTCATCAGGATAATTGCCCTCTGCATCGGGTGCTATTTCGAAAGAGTGATGTATAGCATCAATGCGGAACCCGTCAATACCTTTATTTAGCCAGAAACGTAGAATTTCCTAAAAAGGTCGTAAGAAAAATAAATACTTTTTAATACGCCTTAAGCTTGCTGATGCTTGTCCGCCAACTTACATTCATTTGTTCCCTGACTTTAGGGTTTCTAAAATTAAAGTCCGGTTGCTTCTTATGAAACTGATGCAAAAAGTATTCCTGTCTGCCCTCATGCCATTCCCATGCAGAGCCACGAAATACGCTAACCCAGTTATTTGGTGGAAAATGCACACCTTTCACAACTTTGCCCGGATGCCAGACGTAATAGTCTGTGTAATCTGGATCACGTGCTGCCGATTTAACGAACCATTCACATTCATCACTGGAATGATTGGGCACAAAGTCCAATATTATACGCACACCTAATTCTTTAGATTTTTTCATCAATTCATGGAAATCTTCCATAGTACCAAACAAGGGATCCACTTCAAAGAAATCCGCAATATCATAACCAAAATCAGCCATAGGCGATTTCAAAAATGGTGATAGCCATGTTGCTGCCACACCAATCTCTTTCAGATATGGCAAACTCTGCGTGACACCATTCAAATCACCGACACCATCACCGTCGCTATCTTTGAAAGAACGTGGATAGATCTGATAGAATGAGGCAGTTTGCCACCAGGACTTTTGCGCCGCAACTACTATAGCTGATGTGCTGAAACACAAAAGCGCTATAGCGTACCCAAATGTTAATCTCATTTTGCTGGAAGCTAGAAAGCGACTGTATATTAAATTTCGATCGTTTTGCCTGCTAGTTGTAGTTATACATATGTGGCTGTATCTCAAAGTATGCGGTGTTACTAAATTTTAATTTTACGGTTGCAATAAAATTGTATTGTTCTCCGATAAAGTCAAGCACATGCTGATTATTATAAATAATAAGTTCCAAGTGAGGGGCTTCTGGGAGCAATTACTCATTGATTGAGTTGTGCTGATGTATTAAATCAGAATATTAATAGCTAATAATTGTGTAGATCGCAAGAGATTTAGATTATTCTCGTGAATTTGGCAAATTTTCAAGTATACTTAAGGGTAACGCAAAACATGTGAAAAAGCAGGAGAGGGCAACATTTATAATATTGCGATGTTACGATGAAGTGGGAAAATAGTTGAGGTAAGTGGACCCTAATAAACGAAAAAAAGAAGGAATTAATTTAAACGAGGGAAAAAAGTTATTCTTCCAATGAAATCTACCGATTTTTTCAGTAGACGCTTTGAGTAATTTTCAACTCCAAGGAATTCTTTATTTTCTCTACTAGGTTCAGAAAACCATTGCTAAAAAGCTATTCTGTCATAAAAGCATATTATTGAAAATGATGTGGTATCCTTACAAGTACTTGTTTCCTAACCAACAATTACCTATACCATCTTTAGAGAGATGAAATATCTTAATTCACTATATCTCTCCTTAGAGACCGGACATCGATTGTTATTATTTCAGCTATTACAAGTCATATTCGTCGGGTTGGTTGGAGGTAAACTTTTCAAGCACATTTTATGACTGATAGAGTGTCGCAATCTTTCATCCCTTTTCGAACCAAGGGGCTTCGACTTAAAATTGTTTTTGATAGAGTGTTGGTTATTTGGACCAAATGTTGAATACAATTTATTTAACTCGATTTATTCGAACCTAACTTGCAATTATATGCACAAAACTTAACATGAAAACAAGCAATTATAATAGAGAAGAGTTCGATGTTTTCAGACCAGTCGCTGCTAAAGTTTTTCATATAAAAACAAGCAGCAGCTATTTCTCGGGCTTTTATTTTATGCCCGTAGATATTGATTGTATGATAATCTAAGTCAATATATATTTTACTATCATCAGAGGGTAGCATGCACATTGATTTCCTTTGCTTCGTAAGGTCTCTTGATAAGAACCTACTTATCAAGCCTTCTCCTTTGTACACATAGTAAATACATCAAACTTAAAGCCAACAACTATCTGCGCAACAAAATTATCTTAATATTTTGCTATCCCTATAATAAATCCGTCAAAGGTATCAACTGATAACTCTAATCTAGAAATTATGATAAGTGTGTAGCTAATCAAAAGTTTCAAAATATAAGCGCAATTTTAGCAATAGGTATTGTCTTTCTAAACTTAACCTCCAGCGAAGACGGTTCGAAAAAAAACCGAAAATGTTTTTGTTAACTAATATTCTGGCACTACTGTGCTTAATAGCATTTGCTGCGAGTGCCGAAAAGCAATGGTGGGAAACAGCCTCATTCTATCAAATTTATCCTAGATCTTTCAAGGATAGTGATGGTGATGGTGTTGGTGACTTAAGAGGTAAGTTAATACTCGCGAAGGCTAATAACGAAACTCTCAAAACTTCTATAACATTTCTTCTAGGTGTCACTGAGGAGTTGGCTTATCTGAAGGAAATTGGCATAACCGCTACTTGGCTTTCACCAATTTTCACCTCACCCATGGCTGATTTCGGTTATGATATCGCCAATTTTACTGAAATCGATCCCATTTTCGGTACCATGGAAGATTTCGATGCTTTGTTGGTTAAAGCTAAAGCTGTTGGCGTTAAGATCATACTCGACTTTGTGCCCAATCACTCTAGCGATGAATGCGATTGGTTCCAACGTTCAGTAAACGGTGATCCAGAATACAAGGATTTTTATGTTTGGCATCCAGGTAAAATGGTGAATGGTGTGCGTAGCCCACCTACCAATTGGATCAGTGTTTTCCGTGGCTCACAATGGACTTGGGTAGAGCAACGTCAAGCGTACTACTTGCATCAGTTTGTGGCCAAGCAACCTGATTTGAACTACCGCAATCCTGCTGTGGTCGAGAAGATGAAGGTTGGTGTGCTTGTTGGCCCAGTATTCTCCTATTTTTATTGACTTTCCACATTATTTTTTAGGATGTGCTACGTTTCTGGTTAACAAAAGGCGTTGATGGCTTCCGCGTCGATGCTGTGCCACACGTTTTCGAGACTAAGGCTGATGCTGATGGCAACTTTGCCGATGAACCACGCAACACCTTCAACAATGATCCATTGGACTATGGCTATTTGCAGCATATTTACACTACCGATCAGCCAGAGACTATTGACTTAGTTTATCAGTTCCGTCAAGTTTTGGATGAGCATAAGCAACTCCATGGTGGTGAAGACAGAATTTTGATGACCGAAGCCTATTCACCCATTGAAGTTATTATGCAATATTATGGCAATTCTACCACCGCGGGCTCGCAAATACCTTTCAACTTTGAATTGATTACCACATTGAACAAAGGATCTGACGCACATCACTATTCACAAGTGATTAATCGTTGGTTGAGCTATGTGCCAGCAGGCAGAACTTCCAACTGGGTGGTAAGTACAGGATTACGAAACTTTAGCAGAACAACAGAAGTAAACTATCTTCTTATTTATATATCAGATGGGTAATCATGATCAGAAACGTTTAGGCTCCCGCGTTGGTGAAGATCGCAATGACATGATCAACTTGTTGCTACTCTCCTTACCTGGTTGCAGCATCACCTATATGGGTGAAGAAATTGGCATGACTGACGTTTGGATTTCATGGGAAGAAACTGTTGATCCACAAGCGTGCCAAGCAAATCCTGAAATATACGAAGGTTTGTCGCGTGACCCCTGCCGTACTCCATTCCAATGGAACGATCAAAACCAAGCTGGTTTTACTAGCGCCAATATGACCTGGTTGCCTGTCTCAGACAACTACAAATTGGTCAATGTTAAACGTGAGCGTGGTATTTCAATGAGTCATCTCAATGTTTACAAGCAAATGCAATCGTTGCGTCGGGAAAATACTTTCCTCAATGGTGATGTTATGGTCAAGGCTGTGAGTGACAATGTGCTGGCTGTGCAACGGTTAGTTTTGATCACTAGAAAATTATCTGATCTAGAAATAAACACTATAAATAATGCTTGTTTAAATTTCTAGCTCCCTCCCTGGTGACTACACTTATGTTTTGCTCATGAATGTTATGGATCATGTTGAGTCTTTGAACTTGAATGCAGTCTTCAGTGGTCTATCTACCGAGTTGGAATATGTTACTGTCACCGATAAGTCCTCAAGACGCAAGGGGTAAATTTAAGCAAAGAAAATTTATTTTTGAATTGATTTTTTATGTTTAATTTCTTTTTTATATTTTTTTTACAGTGACAAGGCATACGCTGACAGCATTTTGCTTATGCCAAAGGAAGCCGTAGTTTTACGTACCTCAACCAAAATATAAAATGTTAAGCTCAAAGTTTTTATGTAAAGCGAATACTCATAAAAAAAGTCAAAATATATAATGATTATTTTAAATTTGATTGAATACTTATTTTGTTTTACGCATATATTGCAATTTTAATGAAATTTACGCCCAAAATTACTTTCGTACTTGTATATTAATAGCCAGCACAAAGATATTTAGTATATTATAACACATTGTTCAGGTTCGGCATATTTGCTAATTTTTAAACTCTTCTTCGAATATTTATCTTAGCTATAAGAGTTCATAGTGCGTGTGGTTATCGTTCAAATGTCTAAATGCCCAACGCCAGCTCAGGAGATATATCGTAGTTGATTAAAAGTAGATGTATGCTCAATTTATGAGCCACATAGCCTTCAAGCTAGAGGTGGGTCTCATCGCTTAATAAATTTTTCGTCGAAAACAGTGAATCTTCTTCCACCTCTTCAAGAGCTCAAAGGTCGGTCGCAGTATATCCTTTCGCAAAATATTTCAAGTTGCACTATTGAACATAGCTATGGATACAAAATTTATATTGTTTGTTTTATAAAGTCTCCTAATTTTTGATTTCACTTTTTCTATTTCTTTTTTGGAGTCCCCTGCCGCCATCCTACAGGGGGTCCTGTAATCTAGACATTTATATAATATTTCAATTGAATGTTTTTTGTGGAAAATATTATATTTATTATTATCAAGATGTTTATTTTTTTAACTTAAAATAAATCAAAATCTTTGTATTAATAATTGTTAAGTTAAAATTTTATTAAAATACGTATGAGTGTTAGCAACGAAACCATTTTATCGATGTATGGCATAATACTTGAAGTATACCATTAAATAGTCTTATTACGACAAAGTTTAACGAAATGAAAAATTAAAAATTAAAAACTTTATTTAACGTTAATTATGTCTAAACTCTCCAATGTAGTACTACAGCTTCGTAGGGTGTCAAATAAATTTTACCACGCAGGTCAACTTTATCACTGTTAAATGAAAAGTTTAAAATAATTATTTTTTTTTGCTAAATATAAATATTTGTAAACTTAAAAAATTTTATTACAAAAAAGCACAGGTCAACAGTGAAAAAAATTTTCGAGCATTATGTCCGTAGCTACTTTACTTTAAAATTTCTTAAAAGCTATAGCCAAACCTATGTACATAATTCAAGTTAAGTTATGAAGATTCTTGCAGAATATCTCAAAATGTGGTAAAATAATTTCAAACTACGGTCAAACTTTGAAAACGTGATAGATCACACAGATCCTTTTTTTCAAATTTAAAAAAAAGCATTATATTGAATAATTGTAATATCATTGATATATGTTACTTATTAAAAAATAAAGTATTTCTTGTTTTGACGAATCGAAAACTTTTAAAAATTGATTGATACGAAAAAAACTACGCGTTATTTTTCCATTAAGAACAGATAAATTTTTTTTAGGCGATATATAATTTTTTTAGAACTTTCCATATGAATAAATGCAGATTAGCCTATGAAACTTACCCATATCGATGTGTTGAATATGGACTAAGTACAACATATTCCATAATTTTGTCACCTAGGTTCTCCACAGCTTCCAATTTATTACCCAGATTCACAAGTATGCGATACTCTTCCACTTCAGAAGCTGATCTGTGATAAAAAAGTCATACAATATAAGGAATAAATAAAATGTTTTTATATATATTTATTTATATATAATCTCTACCATTGAAGAATTGCTTCTGCAAAATCATAAGAAAAAAAATTTAAGAAAAGTTTTTCTCAAAAACTTTATTTTCGGATTAACTTCGTATGCTCAAGGGATTATGAATGGTTGATTATTTAAAAGTTTTAAAAACATTTGCTCTCCATGTGAGATCAAAAAAAAATCACAAATTGTGCAATTCAAATTATTGCAATTGAATAAGAAACAAAAAGTATCGAAAAGTTTCACAACCTATAAGTTCAATGGCAGAAAATTTTTGATAAAGTTTTTAATTGAAATAACAGCAAACTTTTCTGCAAAGTATAATAATTCATTTCATCTTTGCTATCTGCATGTAGCATAAAAGAACTCATACTCCATGCAAACATACAGTCATAGCTTTGTCATTTATCTACCTTCACATTTGTGTACATACATACATGGTACTACACACACTCACCTTACAATCTGAAATACTTGTTCGGTAACTGCACCATATGAAAAACCATTTGGCTCCTTAAATGCCTGGAATGCTGCACTGGTTTTTAATTTTTGCATTTCTTTGAAAACATTCAATGTGCTACGTGCAACACCACGTTCTGTTTGCACATTAAAACGTTCATAGTCCTCAGCAATGGGTAGCCATGTGCTGGATCCATCTGTGAAGCCAGCATTTGCATTTGGTTCCCATTGCATTGGTGAGCGCTCTGGATCACGGTCATCACAGGATATGGGGGTGCATTCGGTTGGCACATTTGCCATGGCGATTTCTTCTCCCTGTGGTCGAATAAAGATGAAAGGTGTTAAGACAAAGAAGTAAAGAAACATATAAAGTTTTAATATTGATGTTGATACAAAATATTGATATCATTCAGATATCAAGCACTCAATCAATCGCTCTTAACACAAACGATATCTCGATATCTTCAAATCAGAATATTGTGAAATGAGGTAACACTTTAACTGCCTGTGGTTATCGCTTTAATTAAAGCAACATACAACGAACCGTAGTGTTGTGTCTTTCTCATGGGGATGTAGCATGCTGACGATAAAATGATCTTTATAAAAAAAACTATGTACTCACATAATACGTCACCGATGCACCGGGCATGGCATTTACAATAATATTCAGCAAATCAACCTTATGTCGGCCCATACGATCAGCAACACGGCTATTGTCATGATTGCCAACGACCCAATTTGCGGTCTGATGCGTCGCCCACATGGTATCCATCCAATATTTCGCTGAATTTTCAACATCACGGGCCGTAGAGAAACCATTCAGATACATCAAATTAAAATTCATTGGTAAATGAGCACCATGATGTGTACCATTGCTAAAGTATTGACTTAGGATCTCAACAGAAGAATAAGCTTCAGCTAACAGAATGCTAGAATTAATTATGTAGACTTTATAAAACTGACTTTTAGATGAGAAAAAACATATGTAACTTACCGCGTGTCTCCACCATTTTCCTTTTGATACTCATCAAGAAACTCACGCCACTCATAGAGCAACTCAATTGTTGCATACTGATCCTTTGTATAGATGTGATCATGGTAATCATAACTATTGGGATCATCAGACCAACCACTGAGAGGTTCATCTGGATATGTACCATCAGGATTGCGGAGTTCAAAAATATGCGGAACAGCATCAATACGAAAGCCACTAACACCACGATCAAGCCAGTAATTTAGCACTGATTTCATTTCAGCGCGTACCATTGGATTACTGTAATTTAAATCTGGTTGTTTATCCTGAAATTGATGCAAATAAAATTGCTGTCGCTCTGCATGCCAAGTCCATTGTGGACCACCAAAGACACTGACCTATTTGCAGAAAAAAGTTAATGACTTTAAAATGATTTTTTACTTATATTTCACAGTTCTTACCCAATTACTTGGTACCAGACGATTGCTGGAATTGGTTGGATCAATCTTACCATCTTCCCATACATAAAAGTCTTCATAGCCGGCCTCTCGTTGTGCCGATTTCTTGAACCACTCACACTCGTCACTTGAGTGATTTGGTACAAAATCTAAAACGACCTTTACATTAAGATGCTTTGCCTTGGCGACCATGGCATCAAAATCTTCGAGTGTGCCATAAATTGGATCGATGCGTGTAAAATTCGAGATATCATAACCAAAATCAGACATTGGTGATTCAAATACCGGTGAAAGCCAAGTGGCCGTAACGTGAATCTCTTTCAAATACTCCAGTCGTTGAGTTATGCCTTAAGGTGTGCGATTAATATTAAATTTAGTTACTTTGTTATATAATATTTAAAGTTACTTACCTTTCAAGTCGCCCACACCGTCACCATCGCTATCTTGAAAAGAACGTGGATAGATCTGATATAGCGAAGCGTTCTCCCACCAATCGGGCTGCTGTGCAATGGTGGTAAGCACATTTACTGCCACTAAGAGCAGCGTTAGCTGTAACACATTTAATTTCGCGGACATTCTTTCACGAAATGATTCTAACTCACAATATGTTTTCAATTTTAATACGTGCAGTACTCAAGCTTATCATGTTTGTATAATCAAATCAATTCCTTTATCGTAGTAAAAATTATCGTGAAATGATATTGTGTGATATCATATACAAGCGTTATTATCCCTTCAATATAATCTTCCTGATTACCCATGAAAAATAGTTAATAATAAATTACTAATTTTGGCAGCAGATTGCAAATATACAACGTTTAGAGCGCTTATTTTTTTTTTCAAAATTACTCAAGCAATAAATTTTCATTCAACTGCATTGAGAATATTCATTTCTGTTACACCTCTACTGGATAGATAGCCAAACATTACAAAAAATCTAGTTTTTCTAATGAAAAGTGTCACCAATATATTCTCTGCCTCAAGGCCCCCAGGTCGCTACTTAAAATTTGGTTAATAACAGCCTAGCTAGTTACGGGTTAGCTTAAGGGAATTAAATTTATAGTTTTGAGTGAAATGAAACAAAATTTAGAGGCGAGGAATCTTGATGACAAATAAGGAAAAAGTATTATCACAGTACCTTTAAGCAATGGGTTGAAGATACAACCCCCTCTAATCAGTATAATTTGAAACTTGAACTGAAATCCTGCCTTGTTTTTATGTCAGCTTCTAATAAAACACTTCATCATTCTCGTGCAATACTGAGATTTACTGATTATCTACAAAATATTATGCGTACTGATTTCTTGATACTTCTTAGTACATAACACCCCCTTAAAAGAAATTGAGTGCTTTGCATAGTACACGACTCTCAACCTGGTCATTCGTTCAATTGTGCAATAACTGGTTAAGACTTCTGTTAGTACACGCACTTCAATTTGCAATCAGTTCAATTGGAACTGCTTTTATTCGGGTGTGTGTGTGCATTACTTCAGTACAATACTACTCAGGAGATAGTGAAGTGGAATGCATGTTGTAAAAATAATATCAGGGATTAAGGACACTTGAAAATGTTTTTCAATTGAATAATATTTGATCGCTGCTTAGCTGTCAACCTAAGTAATTAGATGGATTTGACAGTGATAGTTTTTATTTTTTAATGTGACTTGTGTCACCTGATATATTTTGAGGCATTTTTTCTGAAATGCTCATCTGAAAAAGTCTATTTAGATTCTTCGATGTGAAATTTTGCTAAAATGCTATAGTAATATGTGGTTATCTCAAAACAAACACTTTTTTAATTTTGTAAAATATTTGGCACATAACTTAGTTTTAAAAATTTCAACATTTTTAACAATAGCCCCTAGTAGCAAAATAAGACTTTATAGCTGTATAAAGACAATTTTCCTTCTTTGTTATCTTTCAAGAGACAGGGTAAAGTATCTTTCTGAGCTGTTTAAAAGACATCTTAAATCACAACAAGAATTTCGCGTGTCTTGTCTTGTTGTAGAACTTTATTATATTTAATGTTATTTTATTATCAAATTATTTAATTAATATGAAGCAAATTGTAAGACTTTATTGTATTGAACATTTTTACACAACGTAATACTAAGAGTAGACCAGGTGGTTAAGATATGCGCATCTCTGAACCGTGGCATAACGTTGGAGACATAGATAGATTCAAATTTCGGCGATATCATGCATTTGAAAATGTTTTCTCTTTGAAGATTTTAAAATGCAACATATATAATAATAAAAATAGCAAAAATACGTTTTCTTGGAGAATGGCATAGACCTCAAGTGAATATAAAGCGGAGCTCCAACGTTGGAGATGAGAAAAGGACTGGAGTGGCACTTGAGCACCAGCCGTTCACCAATCTTAATGTTTGTTGTGTACGCTTTTTCTTTATATACATATGTATGTATAAGAACATTTTTTTTAATACTGAAAATTTAAGATAAAAATTGAGGATCCAATGGAATTAATTTAATAGCCACTACTGTAATTTGAGTGCCACCAAACTGGTTAACTGTTAAACTTAAAGCTCTGTTAACATTTTAAAATGTACCGTAGTGGCTATAAATGTTAGGGATGTAAGGCGCCACTGTAAGCTTTTTATAAGTTTCCACGATGACTTGACTGACATTTGTGAGGATTTAAGAAGACAAAGAGTGCGAATATCAGTATGTTCAGACGACATACGACGGTAAACAGCTCTCTATTTTTATTTTTTGAATTTATCACGTTGCGTGCTCTCATAGTCAAGCAATTCATTGTGTGAGTGACTATGGTGAATCACTTTAGGGTATATTGCATTGAACGCATTATTGTGAATTGGCTTGACTACCAAAATCGTGTGATTTAAAATTACTGAACTGTTAAGGGTCTTCATATTATTAGCAATTATAAGCAAACATTTTCGAAGCTTTAATGAAGATGCGGTCAAATGTGTATAAGTGGTCCAAAATTATAAAATAAATAAGAATTCGGTACTGTTAGGCTGTCGCAGTGACCATGTGACCGATATTGGGTACAATGAGTAATGGTGTAATCCATAAATTATTGCATTGCCTTAAATAAAACCTAACGCTGACAATGAATTACGGAAAAGTTGGACCTGAAATAAATAATAGAAAAATATTTACACTTACCGGTTAGCGCCTTAAGTTTCCACCCACACATAGTTGAAAAAGCTCTGTCCTGAGCGAAGCATTTTAAAAGTACAGCATATACTTAAAAAAATAACTGTGATTGCTCTTGTACTTTGGCGGCGACTGCAATACACTAACACTGAAAACTGGTTTTCAATCAATGAAATACTAGCACAATTTTGGAAAAATTGAATTAAATTTTAAGCACTTTACTGCTTTCTTAAGCAAATACAACAATTTGCATTATATTTAAAATAATTAATTCATTTAAATTTGCAACAAAACACAACACTTGCAGCTTTGTTGGCAGTTCTGCCGACGATGCTGTTTTACATCAGATTTGGTATTTTCATAGAATTCTTTTACAATTGATTGATTTTATCACTAGACAATCAAGAAAACACAAATTAAATTTCTTTTAAATTATCGCACTAATATTTAATAACGAATATGCAAAACTTAACTGACGAAATAAACGCGCACTGCAAATTTACGTGACCATTGCAAAGTTAGAAATAAAACTATATACCGTTTGACAGTTAACTGGCGTTGCCACCTGATTCTTTAGAGCTACAAATGTAAATTTTTTTGATCGATTTATTTTTAAACTTCGGCTGAAGTTTAAGTCTGGTTAAAGGAGGATGTGTTTTTTTAATTTTTTATTTAGAAATGGCTTTTCACAATGATTCTAAAGACTGTTGGTAGTGAGCGTAAGAAGCTATAAGCCTCATGGTTTAACATTAATCATCTCCACCAAGTAACCTAATGCTTTTATTTTCGAGCTCAATTTCCTTCGTACATAGTTTTTGAAGACGCTGTTGGTAACTTAATCGAAGCGTGTTTAGGCTCAAAGGCTACCAATGTCAAGTTTGCCAGACGACTGAATGAAAAATTTATAGTATACATATGAGAGTGCTTAGTTTGAAAATTTTGTAGATGTATTTATTTTTGCCTATATTTCAGCTTGAATCCTAAAAATAATTTCCCCAAATCTTGAGCTCTTTAGGTCAAACCTACGGACAGCGTTTGTGTCCAATTTCGTTGAAATTTTACACCGACTTAAAAAAACGTAAAAAAATCCACCTTATGTGCCACGATATAGCGTTTTAGGTATTTTAGTTAAACACACTGTTTTTTATAGGGCTGAAAACGTGGACAAAATACACCATGCCACCAAAAATCTCTCTTTCTGTTCACTAGTCTATGCTAGTAGCGAGGCTGGCTGACATATTACTGACTTGGAAGAGCTCGGTTTCTTCAACAAATAAAAACAATTTCTTTTGTATTTATATTTAATTTACATATTTTATTTAGTTTTAATTTTATTGTGTATTCTTAAAATGTTTTTGCCATTTAAATTTTTTTAATGCTGTAATTTACGCTAAATGCTTTACATATATAAAACTATGGAATTTAAAATAAATAGCAAACTAAAACATTTTTGGAATTTAAAAAATTATACAAACTCAAGTAAAGACGTAGTGCGACAGAGACAATAAATGAAGCAAAATTTTTGGACTTAATACAAATAGATACTCCCATCGAATGTTTTTTTTTCACAATTTGACTTACAAATTTTAAAAATAATTTAAGTATATTTTGAATTTAAAAATCTGAACGATTTAGTGTCTGTAAGAGTATCTTCTTCATTTTAAGTCTAACTTTCAAAAAAAAAAAGCAAAATAAGAAACACTAAATAAAAGCATATAAAACTTATTGACTATTATTTATGTTTAGCTAAAAACATCATATACATATACTTTACAAAAACGTAAGAGTTTAAAAAGACAGTATATCGGTATGTGTATAAAGATAATCATAATAACATATTCTTGTATATTGCTTTAATATCATTTATAGATTTAGCTTACTATATCATTTTATTTTTTGCTTTTTTTAACAGTAACAATTAATACAAGTTTTACTTATTGACATTATTATTTTTAATTTATTTGAAGACATGCAACTACAACATATATAATAAATTTTTCATATGTATGCGTGTAAATGCAATAAATAGGTATGTATATATTTTATTTTTTAATTGAAGTTAACGGTATGTTTTAGCGTTTTTTTTAAATTAAATGCTAATTTTTGAAGCTGCTACAGTTGTTGAACTTAAATTAGGCTCAACATTTTACTTAAAACTACTCGTATATTAGTTTTATTTAACAGTTTTATAAACACATAGAAAGTTAGTTGTCGGTACATTGAATGGGTATTTGTTTTGTTGAAAATCTACTTTAATTTAGGATATACATGAAGTCTATAGCTTAAAAGAAGTAAGTGCACATGTAGTGGGAATTTTGAGTATAGAGGGTACTATTTTTCCCCGCGCTATCAAATAGTTTCCAGTCCACTTTCCAAAGAAAATATAGTTTTCAACAAAAATATTATGGTCGAATTGTATGTACCGTACATAACTTACTAAATAGTTCTTATTTATATTTCTTTTTTCAAACAACTTTCAACAGGATCGGCTATGGTGACATAGATATATTTGTAATTTATTTTTTGACCCTCAGTCTTATAAGTTCTGTTGTAATATTTTATGAAACATATTTTTTTCTTTTAAATTTTTTTAAAGTTGTTTGTTTAAAATAAAATATTTCGTAAATATTTTAACTAAATAAATTATTTAAAAAACATATTACAATACCAGAATTTATACTTCTCTGCAAACAAAATTAAAACATACGTATACAAAATTGTGAAAAATTTCGGCGGACTAAAATTAAATTCGTTAGCAAAATCAACATATACGTACAAAAACAATAACTTACAAAAAAAAATTTAAAACATCATCAAATATGTAGCCATATTTGATAAAAAAATTCTCTAAATAAATTTTTTAAATAGACATTTCAAAAATGTTCACACTCTTTACCAATTACATTATATCAAATTCTTCCAATTGTTTTGCGCCGCTTTTGTTAGTAACTAACCACTTTATTTGCTATCATTTATTTGCGCTGGTACTGCAACGGGTTGATTTCTTTTGCCCTTTAATAGATCTTGAATTTCATTCAGGGATTTGCCTTTCGTTTCGGGCACAAAGAGCAGCACAAATAATGCGCCTATAAGTGTAATGCCAGAGAATAGCCAAAATGTTTCACCATTACCCATTGCTTCCTTGAGATTGACAAAAGTTTTGGTCACAACAAAAGCCAATATCCAATTTGTTGTACCCGCAATAGAGCCGGCAACACCTTTAACATCAGAAGCAAAAAGTTCACCCATCATCAACCATGGTACAGGTCCAAAACCAATTGAGAACATAATAATGAACACGCACAAGCTGCTTACTGGTAACCAGCCAAGATTGTCAACAGACTCTTGACCATTGTTTTGTTGCAAATAAAAGTAAACACCGAGTCCAACAGTTGATATCACCATAACTAAAGCTGAAGCGAGCAATAAGATGCGACGTCCCAATTTGTCGACAACAAGCACGGAGACAAAAGTTGCAATGACTTGCATAACACCGACCAAAATTGTAGAGACTTGTGGATCAATTCCGGTTTTAGCTTCCTGAAAAATATGAGAGGTAAAAATGTATTAAAGAAATGTGTATAAATAAGGGAGCTTCAAACTTTTTTTGTGTGTGTCTTTTTTTGTAAGGTGCTATTGCGTAAAAGTTAAGCTTATGATATGAAGAAAAATTTCATGAAAAATCAGCTCTGTAGCTCAATTTTAAAAAGGTGGCACCGAGGTATGCTAATATTTGGGTTTCCATACTATGTTAGGAATATGGTCTGGTGAATAAAGTGGTCATTAATGTCATGAATTCGGCCTCAGAACCGACCCATCTCGAAATAATTGAGGTTAAGTACTTAATACTTGGTTTTCTTTGCCTTCTTCCGATGTTATGTATTGGATTCGAAAAAAATCCAATGAGCTTATTTCTAGTCCAATCATCATTTAGTTTGATTCTTTTGTTTTAAACTGAGCTTTCAACTGGTCGTCTATGATGTTTGGTCGCAAAGTTATAGCCAGTTTAAAGTGACATGAATTTGATTTCTACAACCCAACCATTTAAGCCAAACGGTTTCAGAAACAAGTAGCTTTAAAAAGGTGATAAGACAAATGTGACTTAAATATTGCATGGGATAGTTGCTTAGCTCAAAATAAATTTCCAGAAGATAAAATAGCCATAAAGTTTTTATAAAATTGATTCTGAAGAGGTACTTAATCTGACTAATATTTGCTTCCCGTTTCCATATTCATGTATAAGTGACTACTGTTATTAGGATTATCATTCAAAAGTTTCACTTACAACAAAGATATCAGTGGAGTAGAAAATGACTGCATTAATGCCGCACAGCTGTTGGAAGAACATTAGACCCAAGCTGATACCCAAAGCTTTGAGTGTGGTTGGACGTACAAGAGCACTGAAAACGTTACCCGAAAGACGTTTGTTTTCTTCATCAGTCGCCTTGAGTTCATCAATCTCGGGTTTGTAATCGTATTCGGTACCTCGCAGCCATTGTATAGATTTAACAGCATTTTCTTCGCGATTCTTGCTAACCTAAAAAAAATAAATTTAGAAATTTAAACGTCAGCAATGCAATAAATACTTTAAAATGTTTCTCAACAACTTACATAATATGTTGGTGTCTCGGGCATGAAGAAGAAAATTCCACCAAAAATCAATGGTATACAACCGCAGACAACGCTTATATAGAACACATCTAGACCAGCACCAATGGCATACACAAATAATATACCGAGCGTTATCATCAGTTGGAAGAAACTACCCAGCGTACCACGTATTTCCTTTTGAGCAATTTCACCAGTATACATAGGTGCTGTTACACAGAAAGCGCCACCAGAGATACCAAGTATAAAACGTGCTGCATACATCATTTCAACGTTCGATGCCCAAATCAGCAATGCCCAACCCAAGGTGAAGGGTAAGACCAACAGCATCATTGTTAGCTTGCGACCAATTAAATTGATCATAAAACCAATGGGTATGCAAACACATGCTGCACCCAATGTCATAGCCGAACCAATCCACGAGAATTGAGCATCACTCACAGGAAAACCATATTCCCCATCCTTAATAAGTGGATTTTGTGCTGGATTTGTCCAACCGAGTAGGGTACCAGCTGCAAAAGCACCGCCAGCTGCCGCTAGTGCGGCTACATATTGCGGAAATGTTTTGGAAGTTGATGTATACTCTGCGTGAACCATATTACTGCTGCTGAGTAAATTTGCCTGTTCCTATAAAGAAAATTAAAATGAAAACTTGTAATTAGTGGTGTACTCGAAGTCGTGCTTATTTATTATTCTATTTAGAAAGTAGTGCGTTGCAATTGAGTACAAACTATTAAATAAAGTCGACTATTATAATCTGTCATATTGTTACTATTGCAGTTCTTCAAATGTTGAAAGTTTTCAATTGCAAGTGTGTTGGCAGTTAAGACATGCACATAGTATATATTCGATTTTATACAATAAGCCAATAAATAATTGAGCTACAAAACAAGTAAATATCATTAATACCTGTCTTTGTAGATTGTTAATTTTTGTTACTGATAAGTTTTCTAGGAAATAAATGCTCAAATATAGACGACCCCAAGGTATATTGTGCTAAGTGACAAAAAGTGGTAACTGAACCAATTATTGATTTTAACGGATCACCTTAGCACTTTTAAATGCTGAATTGAAAGAAAGTACGTTTGATGGCAACAAAAATCGGTTTTTGGATTCATCTGTAAAGTTAGTTTTTTTTGTATTTAGCATCAATTTCTGATTGAAACTGGGAAACATACAAAGGAGCTAGTCAATATTGAAGCTAAAATTTTGAAACCTCTTTCTAGTTTAAAAGTTAGTTAAAAAAGAGATTGTCATCAATCGATGTTTTGCTCGCCCTGTAAACTTGTGTTTTTGCACTTAGCATATTATACCTGGTGACCGTCGTATCATATAATCAAAATTCCATAAACTGTCTATGAAGTACGTAGGTATTAGTTAGTAGTGTAGGGATTATAATATGTATCAATGTTCAGAATGTAGATAATGCATTCTTATATAGTATTTGGACTAAGATTTTTAAGTGCATATAGCTAATTCTTTCAAAAATTATGACAAAATAAAAGAAATAATTTTTCAAATATTTTATTCTCTGTAAATATTAACTGCAAGGAATAAATATTTAAATCATGAAGAACTATTATTATCTTCGATCTTGAAAATTGGTCGAAACTTAAATTTTGATATTTTTAGTTTTTCCCAAAATCAGAAAACAATAACATTGTCAATTACTTTCTTCAATTCTATGGAATATATGTAATATAAATCTATATTTTATATACATAATACTTTTCACTTTCAAAAAATCTTATTTTAATTAATTAATTTTTTTTACTCATTTTTAAGGGCTTTTAAGATATATTTTCTTAGTCAAATGCGTCGCTTTATATCAAACGCAAACGTGTTGAAATCTTTTTTATTCGAGAAATACAATACTCCTATAGAGATATTTCAATTTATATTTTTTATTTACAAATGTCATTTTGCGGCATTTACCATAATGTATATTAATTTCATTTTAAATATTGCTAATAGTGAAAAGCTTTAAACAGTATAAAGTTTTCCATTAACTAGTGTTTTGCGTAAACACAATATATGTATGTTTGGAAGAATAGATATGTATGACAACAGGCACTTTTGCGTCGTTCTCTTAACCGCGTAAAGTAAATCAACACGTGAAATAGCTACATAATCTGTGATAGACCAGTGAGAACAGAGTATGTTAATATGTAAATAAAAATAGATGGCTACATATATAATATATGGAAATCTGTCATAAAATATAAACAGCCATTGTTTGATTGTAAAAATAGAAAAACAAATATGACCTTCATTTTGGTTTTGTATGAATTTTGGAAATTTTTCAATATATTCATATGTATATAACTTTTGGAAATTTTTTTTTTTTGAAATTTAAATAATGTTTTTTTAGTTTATATAAATATATTAGAAGTGAAATTGTTGTAACGATCGGCAAACGGTTTTCAAGCGATTTTAGTTTATACAAACGAGTATATTATGTCAATGTGTTTCAGCATCATTGAATATGTGCTCAACTAGGCAACACCTTGTTCATTGTTTAAGCCTCCCTTTTTTCAAAAAAGCTTTGATCTTATGCATTTGGATCTCTAAACTTTTTTTAGACAAATAAATTTTCTTTAACATGTCATTAACATTTGTAATTTCCAATTAGATCAACTGCATGGCCATACATATTATTTTTTTGCTAGTTTGTGCCAAAAAGTTGATTTGGAAAACCTTTAGCTTCAGATATATATGAGAAAAAGAAACATTTTCAAAGAGCTGTAAGTTATCTAGAAATTTAATTTCAATTTTAAGAAAAACAAACATCAAATATGAAGATCATAAGCCTTACGCTGCACCAACTAAAATAATAATGCTCCATATCTACACATTAGCAAATCAAATATTAAATATTTATATAGAAAGCATACAGCGCCATAAATCTTTCATTTCAAAGCATCTGCGCAATTTGGGTAAAACAAATGCAAATAGTACCCTAAAAGCACATACGCATTCAAATGTGCGAAATATCACAGTAAAATGACACAATCAAAATGTAAAACACTGCATTAAATTATACTAATTAGCAATAAAAAACAAATCAATAAAAAAGATATTTGAAAATGGAATGTGTTACATCGATGGGCGTTATCTAAAAAAGGTGTTAATTTTGCTATGTAAGTAGATATCTGGCAAAACGTGTAAAGTAGGCAAGACTGATTAAAAGAAATATAACTTATATCATGTAATAATATGATAATGTTGTTATTTGTGTAACATTTTCAATTTTTTTAATCATAAAATATTAATTGATAAATGCATACAAAATTTATATATATGTACAATAGACAAATATCACAGATAAGGGAAAGTAACCGGCAATGACTACATTATTTTTAAATTACTTTTTTGAAAGTAGTTGAGGTGCTCATGCAAAATATTGTCATTGCTGCCAACTATTTTTACTAATCGACAAAAATATATCTTTAGAAAGTTTCACTTTTTAATATTACAATAAATTTAATTGTGAAGACATAAAATCCGTTGGAATTTCTAGTTAATCGAAAAGAAATTCAAAAGATAACTTAAAGAGCTTTGAACTAAGATTAGTAGGTTAAAAATGAGTCCATTGAACGTAGAATCACATTATCTCTTAACGCATTTGTGCTATAATTTGCTTAAAGATCTGTTAGTAAAAATGTCGTGATAATTTCATACTCTGAAGAAAAACTCACCCAGCCATAGATTAATATCGATCAGTGTTGAAATACAGAGAAATATTATCTTATTTTTATAAGGATTCCCCAAGCTGTCAGTCCAATAATATTTGAATTCTTACGATGAGTACTCATAGAAACCTAAGATGAAAAAGTCCTCCGATCTGATCAAATTATCAAAAAACCTTGCCCCTAAAGATCGAAAATGATGTTCCTAGATCGCAGTGTAAACCTTTCAAGCCAACTACTTACATTTACTTTTTCGACCTCAGGAAAATCTATCCTATATCATATTCCATTTCTTATACTTCTGTTTAAATTGACAACTTATCTACACTTTAAAAGATGAATGATGGCATTTAAACTTTACACGAATTCCAGGCTTTTACTGAATGGAAAAAACGATTAAAAGATTGTTCTTTTTCCACTTTTAATTCGCATTCCACAAAAATGAAATAAGCCTTTGCCCGAGTCTATTTTGTGTAGCTGTTTTTTTTTACTATTTGGTTATGATATCCAGTTTGCCGTTTTGCTTTGGATATGAAATATTGAATGATACAGACAAGAGTCAATATCGTAATTTGTATACCCACTCCTAAATGAGGCTTATCACACCTGTGCGATTAGGTTCACATATGTTGGGGACTTACATATGATACTTATATGATACCTAGGCATTTAAAAATTAAAAAAAAAAATCAGACAAGCAAGGGAGAGATGGACGAAAACTTTTCGGTGTACATATTCTTAAATAAAACTCTTGATCTTTTTGGATTTTATTTAATCATAAATAACTAAAAGACCAATTGAAAAAAAAAAAGCAAAAAGTAAGTATCATAATCATTTGTGGACGTCTTTTAAGGGGGTGGAGGAATATAACATGAAACGAATTAATCTCTTTTCCGAAAATGATGCTAATGACTATAATGATGATGAAGTAGTTTCATAGATATTTTACGCGTTCTCCATAGGGGACTACACTGTAAATATTTATATTAAAAATATATTTTGTGTCGAATAGTGTTAATGTTACGTATACAACTAATGTTTCATTGAGTTTCGTTGTTACGTTTATTTTGGATGGAGGCCAAAACACAAGTGACTGGTGAAAATCAAAATAGTAACATGATAACAAATAAATTTAGTAATTTGGTTAGAGGTAAAAAATAGAGAGCCATAAAATTGAAATCAATCACAGAAAATTAATGTCATGTCTAACAAAGCATAAAAAACGTAACATCTCAAGGTAAAAACTTGTTTGTTGTGCTAACACACATTCAATTTTTTAAAGCATTTTAATTTTTTTTTTAAATTCCGCATATTCGTTAAAAAATAGTCAAAATAATGTTAATCACGCAAATAAAGCACTAAAGCTATTTTAAAATAGAGCAGGTTTTACCGCTTGTCTTGAGCCATAATTTTCACCAATGGCAGCTGTTTCTAGCAAATGCGAGTTCTCTTCTTCCAAGACGACCTTGTTGCTGCTGCCATCTATAATACTTTTTGTTGTTGCTGGCATTTTGGCTTAAAGGCGTTTCAACTTTGAGATTACTGAGCCAAAAATATATTTATATGCAAATGCAAACTTGTTATGAAACCGTAAACGCTATAGCGCCAATTAGTATAAAACGTTATACCGAAACCAGAAAAAAATACTTTCACTATTCACAAAAATATTTAAATATAAACCAGATATTTGGTGCTATATGTTTTTTATGTTGAGATATGTATTTTAAAGGTTATAGGTAACCTATATTCAAATCACTTTATACTAGTTCTCAACCAATGTTCTATATCCTTTGACTGTTATTGCTAGTTTGATAAGGCGACATAAAATTCCATTGCGTTGTTAGGTATGCTTCTTCTTCAGTTATCCTTGTTTGCACGAGTATCTACTCATTTGTGGGGGTGCTTGGACCCGCGTTTTTCTCACAAGCCGTGTATTTTTTTGGCGCATGCGCTTTATAGTTTGACTTTGACTCTCGTTGAAAATGTCAAATTTTTACGATTTTACGTTATGTTTGATGAGAACTTCATTGATTTTATGTACAATATATCAGCTATTGAGATTCAATTGCTATGTAAGTATTATTCTATTAATTTCAAAAAGCCTCAATTGTTTTATGCTCGGTTTGAATCCGTACTACTTGGACGCGCGCACTTTTTGCATTGACGGTGTGCAAGAAAATATTCAACCGACCCGGTGTCTGTAGTATTAAATACAAACTGAAAACCAGTGGTTTTCATATTGAGAAATTCAAATATAAAAGGTAAGTAAACTGAATGTTAAGAGGCGTGTTAGTTGTCACGACGCAAGTGAAGCGTTAGCGGTTGGTTGGTTATTTGCTGTCGGTCATTGTGGTGTCATGATATACACTACACAATGTCTAATGAATTTAAGTGTAGTTGCACTTCCATACGACAAAATGCAGCTGAATTTGAATGCTGAATTTTTCATAATTAAATATCTTTTTCTTATACTATGCTTTTCCCTGTACAGTACGACATTAGACCAAAATTTTCCGGGAACGCAGTTGTTAAAGCTAAAAGGAAAAGCGTTTTTATAAAGTATTTTGGGGTAGAGCAAAATTTTTATAAAATAATGCTCCAAGCGAATGACAGATTTACCAAGGGACTGACCGCGTTCACAAGATACTGAGGAAAAAAAATATATTATTGCAAAAATAAAATCCTTTATTGAAGCGCAAATTTTTACGGGCACTTAGTAGGAAATTTTTTGGATATAATGAAACGGAAATAAGATTTTTTTTTACGGTACATACACTTAAGCTTCTGTAGAAATTATTATTTTATATAGCTATGGTTTAAAAAACAAAAATAAAACAAACTTACAGCTCATAAAGTAAGGGATCGGTTTTAACAAGTCTTTTATATTTATGAGAAGATAAAAATGAATTATAAGAACAAGTAGAGGGCGCTGTATGCGAAAATTTATACCTGGTTTTGAACAAGTTCACATTTAATTCACAAAATTGTTTGATTTACTTTTTATTTTTATTTCGAAAATAAATTTAACCAATGATTTCCCATTAATATATGGACCCAGCAATATCAACATGTTAGAGAATTATTTTCTTGAAAACAACAATCCGATCTAAATGTATATTTTAAGTGAAGTGCTCAAACATTTCTCATACTTTTAATTATTAAAGTTTTACACAACATTTCACAATTCATATATTAATTTTGTTGGAAACAAAAGCTTATGGTATTTGAACCTTATAGCGTAGTTCACAAAATATGACGTATTTAAAATTATATTTCGATAGTGTGTAAAAATATCACACATAAATTTCAGAGAAATTTGATTAATATCTTATATTGTCAATTGAACTTAATGACAAATCGCAAGCATTACCAAATTTCAAATGCATTTTGTGAAATTATAAAGCCAATGACACACCTTCGATGCATCGTCATATGACTGACGTCACATGCCGTTCCACTATGCTTTTAATTGTAGGGTATCGTAAGTGTGCTTAAGTGCAAAAACTAGTTATGTGTAGCTAAAGCAAAATGCTGAGTCGCTTTTTTTGTGAGTATTGAACAGCTGAATTTTTATCTTACGAATGTTAGATAAAGCATAATATTTAGATCTCTGCAAGACTTAGTCATAAGTTTGAATAAAGTTTCACAAATAAAGTTATTTTTCGTCAGATTATAAGGTGATGTATGCACATGTGATTTCGGCATTCCAAATCCGTATTCTAGGTCAGCACAGTTAGGAAATCCAAATATCACACAAGATGACTTAAGAATTAATATTCAAAATATTTAAATGTGAAAAAATAAAAAATTTTTAAATGATATAGTTACAAAAATCAATGTGACATAATTTGGTTAGATTTTGTTGCATATGTATTTTTCTATTTTACATAAAATCAAGTATTTTTTATGGATTTTAGGTCGCTGATTCTGAAATCAGTACCTTTGACCCCGAGTTTCAGCACGTTAAATCGTTAAATGTCGAAAATACTCTCTAGTCAAATCATTGGGACATTATTATGTTGTTCCGTTTGAACAGCTTGACCTACTTAAAAATGTTGTAGACTATCATGATATCACAAACCCTTTAAAATAATTTTTGCCAAAAATTTAGTATTAATTGAATGATACTCTATGCTAAGATATGATTTAAATTAATGTTCACTTTTTACTTAAAATTACAGAACTCGTTTATTAATGGCCAAAGTTTTTCCATAAATTATCTTTTTTAAAACGCAACCATCTCTGATCTGCTTTTCTCCTATTACCCATGGTACTCACTTTATAATCAGCTTTATATGTAAGTGGCAATGCAAATGCACTATATATTTATGCGACATAAAAATCGGAGGCTATGAGATATTAATTGAGTTTAAATATGGAACATTTCCCTAAAAAACTTTTTTTTAACAAAATAATTTCAGAAGTTATTTTTGACCTATTTACAATATTATTTCAACAATCGCACCATTCATTTATTTTGTAGTAATCACGCGATCAAAATATTTAGGTAACTTTCAGCTCAGCATTTTTTCTTCCTTACATTTTTTTGAACTCACGGCGGGGCATATAGTGCCATAGTGCTGGCTTTACATACCTACAGAAGAACCAAAAACTACAACAATAAAAACAAAAAATATGTACAAAACAAAAACAACATATGACAGCAACAACTCTCCGCTCTAGCAAATAAGCACGCAATGTATAGCTACGTGTTTTAAAGAAAGAAAAAAAAATGAGTACTAAAAACTACAACAACTACTCGCACCACAAATGGTTGAGTCTACAAACTGGTTCCACTTTAAGCCCCTCACCAAGAAGACAATAGTCCATGAGAGAGCAATTCAAAACGCACAACGCGGCACGTTATACGAAGACAGACAGCAGCTACGAAGACGATGACGACGACGTTGATGGAGCGATTTTTTGTGTATAAACGACAAAGAAGGGCTTGGCCGGTTTTACCTTTTTTTGGTTGATGTTGTTAAATTCTTAATATAGTCACCTATGATAGTTTGATGTTGTTGTTGTCACTGCTGCTTGCATGTGTATTGACAGCTTTTCTGGCACAGCATAGTTTATACTCTGCTCTCTCACTAGTTGTTCTCTGTTTCTTTTTTTTTTTTCATTCTTATACCAGTATTGCCATTTTTGGATTTTGAGAAGCATTTTCATTCAGTGTTCATGGCAAAGTATGCCAAGTTTTCTGGCTTGTTCATCAATTGCAGAGGAAATCGCAAAGATCAAAATGTGTCTGAATATTTAGCGTGAAATCTGCTCTTAAAGGATTTTCAATTTTATAAGTAATGGGTACTAGCCTTAATGTTTGGCATTATGTCCAAATGTTATAAATATTTACGAATATCTTAAGGAGAATATATTGTTGAAGGTTTGTTTGGCCTTGTTAACTGCTACTGTTTAAGGAATTTCAACTTAACATTTATCTGCGAGATCAACCTCTGTGTCATTTCACTATCTGTATATGCTTAGCGCCTGTGACCGATAATAGGTTGGATTGTGATACTTTACAATGGTTACAACGTTATCATGAAAGCATTACCCTGCTCCAATTGCTCAACTCATCTTTGAGTCATCTTTGAACTTGTAATGAACTGCACAAAATATAATTCAAAGTTAAGGGCTGTATGACTTTATGGGTCAACTCCTTCATATAAGCTAAGTCAGCTTCGAATGTTGTATGTACTCGATGTGTTTCTTGAAAAAATGTCATTTAATTTATCTGGGGCAATAATGAGAATGATTTTTACAGCGGTGATTTCTATGAAAATATGGTAGACGGTTTGATGCGATTTTATCAGAAAATAAGTTTAATTAATTATTTTATAGAATATGGAACAAACATTCATACATATCGAACAGTTAAGTTAGTAGAAACCAATGCTTCATAAAATATACCATGCATTGTATAAATTGCACGCAAAGTTTTTCCATTTTGTAATATTTTCAAAGATTTTGAGATTGGCAATGCCAAAACTTGCTGATGCAATCATTTGCAAAAATATTAAAAATTTTGGCCTTAAAAATATGCTCGCATGCAAACATTCTCTCAAGAATTTAGTCGGCAAGGCATAAATCACACAGTAGGTACACATACAAAAATAGTTTTGCGGCGCGCACTGTATGACCTTAAAAGCAAACGAACGATGAGAACTATTTCACAAAAGCATAAGTTACACAATCATCCTCAATAAGAAGTGCAAGACAAGCAATTCAAAAGAAATGCGAAAAAAGAGGCAGGTTTCAAAGCGCAATACCTCTTTAAAATATGTCGACGTCGTTTATTGACGTCAGCATAACGAGCCCCCTTGGTCAAGAGCCAATAGTATGTGACAGACTGACGCAATTGTTGAATAAAAACATGCGAATAGTAGGGCGGAAATGTAGCATACCTACACAAAATACTCTTGTTGTCGAACAGTGATTCCTAAATAAGTCAGTGGCACAGAGCACATTAACAAAATAAAAAAATTGTGTTCATAACATTTTTGGTTATATACAGAATAACTTTCCATATGCAATATATTTGAATATATAGAGGGAGGAATATGTTTGAGGGCTAACTTGTAGTTTTTGTTGGGTATGTTTGCTTTAATGGTAAATGTATGGTAAGTCATAAGTGTCTGGATATAAGTTAGAAGTATTGATTTTTTTTTTAAAAATTTTTGTTTAAAAATTTATTTTTAAATCTTTATAAAATATTTTCTGTTAAAAAAATAGCAACTTAAAATTAATAAAAGATAGTGCAATATAATTTTTGGAAAAAAATTTGCTTGAATCATTTATAACTATCCAAAAATGGCAGTGTATGACATTAATTTAATTGAATTGTTTTCCTACCCACAAATATTATATCTTAACATAAGTCGATTCAAAAATGACTTAAAACTGTTTATCGAATTTTACACGTGTGCTTTATTAACACATTTCTGTTGTCATTATTTAGGCCTTTTCTGATTCCGATTTAGTTCGAAAGTACAATTGAAGTAATGTTGGATGTTAATAGATATTCTAAACCTAAGGGTTTGAATTTACAATTCGTATTGCTTAGCTTCAAACATCAGCTCTTATAGTGCCGATAATTTGATTTAATTTCAATTCCGTTTCCGCAGTATATCCGAAGTGGAATCAGAACAGTCTTAAATATCTAGTATCAATTTTCTTTATGATGTGCTTTTGAGATACAATCTTAAATCACATAAATACGTTCCACAAAAAAGTTTTAAATTTTACTAATTTGACTTAAGATACAATAATTTCAATGTAAGGTCATATTTATTCATTAAAACTTTTTTTAAAATAACTTATGTTAAGATATTCGTACCAAAATTTCTAGGTATATATTATCTTAAGTCTCATAATGTTTCTAATTTTTTATTTTCCTTATTTGAGATTAAAATTAAAATCTTTATAAGTTATTCTTTATCTCTCTGAAAATTAGTTCTTGAAAAAAACCATTGAAACTAATACATAATTATTTGAGTAAAATTAATAGAAATTTTTTTGGTTCTCGCTCCGCTGAAGAAATGAAACTCAGGCTTAAAACCTAACATCCTGCAGGTAGATATTTATTTAGTAAAATGATTTTTCAAACTCATATCAAAACTATAGTTTCGTTCTAGCAATGGTATTTTCAATTGACATCTAAAGGTCATGCCCAAAGTCTTTTTAATACCATGCTTAATTTTCAAAAATATTTAACTAACAAAATGTAATGAGGCTTTCGGTTAAAGTGTTCGAAATATGCATCTCTAGCTATACTCGTAGGCTGAATGCAAGTTTTTCCTTTTAGCACCCTTAACGCAATTTCTTGGTTTGTCTGCAATACTTTGCTGACCATTTGCACCATATGGCTCAGGCAAAAGGCCGACAAAATCTTAAGTTTTCACAAGCGATATCTGAAATGTAGTCGATTATGATTTAAGAACCACTGCCAGGAAAAATAAAAAAAGTTCTATAGAAATAAAAAATAACCTCTAAACAAATTTAATGTCATTGAGCACAAAGCTCATTGAATTATCTTTTTTAAGAACTTTTTATTCTTTTGATTGACGCACAAATATTTCAGTGAGAACGGTCAAATCAATGACAATTTTACGTTAGAATAGTCCAGTATTCGTTGGTTTTGCTACCTAAATGTGATGTGCTTAGGGTTGTGGAATGACACAGAGATAAAAAAAGAGGAAGAAATGCCTTTTTTTCCAACACGTGATATACTCGCATGGTCTGTCGAAGAAAATATAAAAAAAAGGTTTTTTACAAAAAGTATAGCTTTTTTCCTAATGAAAGCTTTCGTAAGCTTTTAACTGCTTTTGTTGCAGTTTTTCCTAAACTGTTAAAGCTTTGACAGTTATTGTATTAGGGTTAAATTGTCGCCTTACACTAGTGGCGAATTAAAATCTTGCTTGTACACAATTAGACAGATGCTTGGAACTTGTTGTATATATATATATTTCTTGACGTATCTCTTTTACATACATATGTATATACTTTTCTGGTAATTCAATTTTACTATGAAATTAAGCATATTTTGATCATTTTAGATTTTATGTGGTAGAGAGGAAATTTTCAAGATGATCAAAATGTTGCAAACTCTGTTGGAGAGACTGACGTCCAAGGTTTAGGAACGTTGTAAGTCATTCTTCCTAGACAATTAGAAATAACGAAGTGAAAACCCAGCTCCCAGCTGGATGCGATGAGTAAATTTCAAGATAAGACATAAAAATGGAAAAAATTTAAGTTATCGTTTGAAATTTTGTCAGTTTTTGTACCATATATCGATAAAAGCAACATTTTCAACAAAAGTAGCGCACAAAAACACTTAAAATAAAAACGATGAATTCGCATGTTTTCGGTATCAATTCAAAATATACCGCCTAATTTTTTCTGCTTCCGCAGCGCATTTTAATGTCAATGCAATTTTACTTTTATGAAAACTTTTAATGTCCATACATTGCGTATGTCTTTTCATATCTCTGCATATAATTTCAATTGTTCATTTAGCTACGCCCGTGCTTGGCTCATTGACCTCAATTCATCATTGCTGTCATCGTCATCTTTAACTCAATAATTTCAGCAGTTTTACTATGCATACTCTGAATTTTATTAAATTAAATATGATTTTTTGTTTAATTTTCATTTCCTTATTAAATTTAATTTAAGTACTCGCATTAAGAAGGCGAGATTTTTTCACATTAAAATCGAGTACAACTGTCATTTGGCAGAGATACTTTTCTGTCTTCGCATATTAAAATTGCGCATATCAGTGCTATTTTTATGTTGTCTGCTGCTTTGTCTGATTTTTCAGCACTTGTGATTTTTCTACGCTTCATTGTATTTTGTTTTATGATTTGGATTCACATGGTCGTATAATTTATTTTTATTTAATGGACATGAATAAGCAGGCGCGGTTGTATTCCAGTTATATACTTCACATCTTATGAATATGATGATGTAATTTTAAGAACTTCTGGATAATCCAATATGTAAATTTTAAGTAAAACTATGGAAATATTTATGGCAAGTTAATGTTGTCAGCTTAAAATACAAAAAGATTGTTGTTCAAAAAGACAAATTGCACCCACGAATATATCTCAATTTCTTATCTTTCGTGAAAAATTGATTTGGGGATTTGCAAATTATTGATTGGCTTTAGTTTTTTGTTCGTAGATTCAGTTGGAAATGGATTTCATACAAGAGTTCTCAAATCGTTACTGGGGCCTCAGTGCAATAAGCAAAAAAAAAAAAATTGATGAGCAAAAAGAAAGGTTATTAATGTTGACTGTTTACATGGGCAAGAGCAAAATACGTATATCAATAATATGGAAGAAATAAAATGAAAAAAGTCATCAGTTTTCATGTTATTATTGCGGTATTGTTCATGTTATTATTGCGGTTTGGAAAAACATTGCCGCCTCGGCCCATCGAAGATGTTGCAGCGCAGCCGCTTATTCATTAAGGTAGTAAATAAGTAGAGCTCTTTTGATGATTCTCTTAAGATGATAGTATGAAGTTAACAAAAGGACATTATAGAATCTTTCGATCCTTCAGTCAATCTTAAATGATTCAAAGTACAGATACTTTGTATTAACAAAAATTTGAGCGCTGTATAAAAATCATTGATTAAACTCTCGCTAATAGGCAAGCTGCATTTACGCCCCTTACCAAGGACGGTGAATTCAAAAAACTCATTACATCTGGTTTCTTCAGTGCAGTGAGATGGCAATCGGATTTGATTTCCACCATAATTTATATCAAATATTTCAGAAACTACAAACTGACACATAAATCATGCTCATATCATGTAGGCATTTAATAACTCTGTACGACTAACCTAACATGTGCATTAACTGATTATATTTTATATGTATGAGTACACATAAAATTAACACAGTAAAAATTAGAGAACATAGTCGTTTCTTTGGAAGTCATATTCCTAAGAATTGAAGCACGGAATCGACTTTTTTAAGTCTATTAAAAAAGCAAATAGTTTTTTTAGCTCTTCGTTTCACGAAATCAAAGATTTGTTTCTAAATTGTTCATTCCATAAAAAAAAGAACTGGTATTCGGAACTATTTTTTTTTTTTTGAATTTTATTGGAATCGAAAACTTCTGCATCGACATTATTATTGTACCCACGTTGATCATCATGCCGACCGGTATATATCAGACAAAAACAATAACAGCATTTAAAAAAAAATAAACAACAATAAATATAATATTACTTAAATTTCTATAAAGCATTAATGTACGTTTGTATCAGCAGATAACAGCTTATCAGAACATTAAGGCACGTTTATATTGTATGTACATACCTCAAGCGTAAGTAGTGCGTATAGTACAATTTTGCGTCGCATGCGTGACCCTATTTATTCAAAGAATAATTTTGTTTTTGTTATTTTTCTTTCAGAAATGCAGTATGATCGATATGTTTTTAATACTGATCAGTGATTGCACTGTTGAGTATGAAAAACAAAAAATTGTTTTTTCAAGAAACATAGAGGGCATGACATAGTTTCTTTTTATGATATCATATCAAGTGCAGCTCATAATTTATTGTCAATGGTTTACTTTTCAGTCATAACAAGTTTACTGCGTAAGTGGAAGTTTTTTTAGCCTAAATTAGGCAAATAAATTTGGAATAGCAATATATGGAATAAAAAAGTGACGGTGGCAAACAAAATGGATTGGGACCAAGAAAATATCGAAAACAGATATTTCGTAAAAGCTGTAATAACAAAAAATAAAACAAGAAAAAGGTAACTAACTGGCTGACATTTTTCAATTCACATTTTTATTAAATATCTTAATATATTTAACTGAATGAAATCAAAGAAACAACCCTGAACATGGCACGCTTTTGTAATTAAGTTGGCCAACCCTGGCAGTAGCATATAAAGAGCAAAAATTAAATACAAATCATGCCTTTGATTTTATGATGAGTTAAAATATTCTTTTTTGTTATTTTAAATTAGACTAAAGTGTTGAAATTGTCTAAAATGATTTAAATTGTTGAAATTTTTCATAGTTTAATAAAAACCAATTTTCTAAATTATCATTATTGGCATTAAAAATATAGAATATGCTGAACATTATGATATGTGAAGGTCTGTAAATGTTATTCCAACAAATGCGTATTCTATCGAACTTATCATCATTTATTCATAATGACAAACGAAATCAGGGTACTATTGTGAGAGTAAGGTCTGGTGCGGAAATGCACACGAAAATCTGCTTCAAGAGCTAGTCACAGCTAGTTTTGCGAAAAAAACTATTGTTGATGTAATTTTTTTAACTAACTGCATACAAGCAAAAAAAAAAAACAAAGAGCGAGAGTTGAGGAGCAAATGGCATGAAAATAAAAATCACACAAACAAAAGCATGCAGCAATTGCAAAACGAAAGTGTTTACTTCGAGTAACGGAAAGAGCTAAGCAAGGAGGCGCCTTGAAGAGAAAATTACAAAAAAAAGCATGCGGCGATAGCGAACTGAAACAAAAATTACAGAAACAAAAAGCCTGCGGAGTTTACGTATCGAAATGATTTAGCTTGAATAACGGAAAGAGCTCAAGAAGAACTGGAGAAATTTTGTTATGGTTGTAAGTGGTGAACGAGCTTCGAGCACATGCAACTGTTACTGATAATGTGATTGTGTTAGTGATAGCGAAATTAAGATCTTTTTTCAACTACCCAGCAGGCAAGTGAGCAAGGCCTTCCCCGGAGAAGGCCTGCCGGCACTACTGCGATGGTAAGAGGCCTTCTCAAAACTCATTTTTTATTTTTTTTTTATTATGATTTTTGTTTTTATTTACAATCTGTCAATATTAACAAAAAGTAAATTTTATAAGTAGTGAAATTTTAATTAGCAGAATATTTCCGCTTCATTGAGTGTACTCATGAAATGCTGTTATGCTTTACCACAGCAGGCGTGCTATTATGCCTTCCCACAGCAGCAGTGCTATAAGAGCTTCCAACAGCAGCAGTGCTATAAGGCCTTCCCACAGCAGCAGTGCTATAAGGCCTGATATTAGAAGGCAAAGAAGAAGGACTTCATGTATTTTTTTATTTCATGTATTATGACTCGACATTACTTTTTTGTCATTGCATTGTACTTATACGAAGTAAGGAACGGTGTGCATGTTGCTAGGCTGGTCTTCTGTTTCATGTTATGTTAAAGTGGTAGATTGTTGTGTATTCAATGTCAAATTATAAATTAAGAAAACGTCACAAAAAATAAACATTAAAAATATCAACGCAAAGGAGGTTGACGCAGATAAAAAGAACATTTAACTAACACGACGCCGTAGTAAAATTTCATTTTTTTGTAAGCGGTCTTAGAAGTGCTCTTGACGCAAGCGATGTCGGAAGACCTGCTTGAAGAGTATTTCTAGCAGGCTTGCTAAAGAAGGCCTGTTTTATCGGGACGTTTCATATAAAAAAGAAAGTAAGTTTGAAAGGAGGTGGCATGTCCTTAATCTTACCAGGTAAGGCCTGCTAGAAGGCCTGCAAGCTCCTGCCCTTACCTACTGGGTACTTAAACTCTTTTATGGTAGTGAACATTATGTTTCACTATAACTGAAAGTTAAGTAAAAACCAAACCCTTTCACGACTTAGCTCTAAGAGGTAATGAATTCTGAGCTCTATTACCACTAAATATAATAGAAATCAAATTTCAGTAGCACTAAACGTTTACGTTCACTCAAACCTTTTACCAATTAGCATTTAATGCTAATGGAATTCAAATTCTATCGTTAAATATTTAGCGGTAGTGTAGTTCAAATTTTATTGCTAGTTGAAACATCACGTTTTAGACCCTTACCTTAGTTACCTTACTCGCCTTTTAATACAAGAAATCATAATAAAGCACTGAATGTAATATTTATATGTTAAAAATTTACTATTGAATTTTAGCATTTTAATTAATGAAATTTATTAAATTCATTAAATGCTACCTGTTTGGTCAATTAACATTTCATTAATAAGTTAAGCAATATACCACGTTTTAGAAATTTTATAGCAAACATACATACACAAGTATTGTTTTGTCAAGAAAAAAAAGCGCAGCAAAATTTTCATAAAGTTGCGAGCAAAAGTATTACTTATGTCTGTATAATTAATTAGCTGTTGACTGTTTAAGGTTTTTTTTTTCAATGACGTGTTGCGAAATTACATGTAAATTTATTTGTGAATTCCCAACTTAATAGTTAAGTCGGGAAAAATGTATATATGTGTATTAGCTTATAGAATACAGCAACGATAGTATTAATTACACATCTCCTACAACATAATTAAGTAGTAGAATTTCAAAAAATTACTACTTCATTATGAACTTAGAGATATTTTCAATTTGAGTTACATATGAAATAATCAACACTTGCAGGATTTTTTGCAAAAATTGGGAAAATAAAAAATTTTAGAAATGACTAAAATCTTATAAATCTGATTCAACCCTTTCAGAACAATTTTTCAGTTCTTGACATAGGAATTGATTTTTTGTTTTAATTTATTTTAATATCATGTTTTATTATCCAAAGATTTTTATACCTAACGTGATGCCAGTGCCAAATATTTAAAAAAAAAATTATGTAAAAAATATAAAAATCATGGTACACTTGCTTAGTATTTATTATAAAAAGAGGTGAAACATACTTATATCATTGGAAGGTACTGTTTCATAAATGTGCACACAAGAAAAATAATGTGTAATATGTGCCGGTGCAGATAAGATGAGGTGAGGTGAAATGAGATAGGGTGAAAAGTGAAACTTAATAAGATTATGGTCCATGGACGAAGACATTTTGTTCGTCATAGGTTGGAATAATTCTTTCAAAGTTAAATCTTGATGGGTATGGTCAAGTTTCGACCACAGGCGATACAAATATTAATTAAACTTTTAAGTCTCCAAGAATGCAACAAAAAACAGAGTGGGTTAAAAATTCTTAGAACTACTTGATACAAAAACTTAATCTTAGATTATAATTTTTACAATGCATCAAGCAGATAAAGCGCAAATCAATTGATGTCAATTTTTTTTAAGTTATTGTGTACTTGAAGCCATATCTGCGTACTTTCATACAATAATCAGTTTATAATATTATAATGATAAAAACAAAAGAAAACAAAATCGAGCATTTGTCAAGAAAAAAAGTTTGCGATAAGTATTGATTATAACCGAGTCGAATTCCTAAGATTCTTAATAATTTTTTTTACAGAGATAGACCTGTTAAAAATGTATATTTTTCCACCTCTTAGAAAATATTTGTGCTTTCCTTAGATGAATGAAAAATTAAGGCCCTAGCGCAACTGTAACGAGTTAAAAATGGTGATTGGGTCGAGCAATTTAAAAATTTAATATTTCATATGGATTTTTCAAGACAATCTTTACTTTTCATGTGAATATATTGGGTCAATGAATTTTATATTGGAAACCATTTGAATTAAGCACATCGAAATTTCATTTAACTCAGGAACAATGTGTGGATATTAGGAAAAACATACGAAAGGTATAAATATTTTTTAATATAGAATTCAACTAGCTAATGTGGGAAACGAATGTTAATATATAAAATTTTATTTTTATTAATCGTACGATTGCTGAAAATTTATAATTTTTGATAGCAACACATAAATATCTACTGAGAGCTCTAAATTGTATTTTTTTAACAAATCTAATACATATTTCACGAAAAAGTGGCCTGTTGCTAATTCGATTCGAGTGTTCTCATAAACTCATTAATATGTAAATATTAATGGCATTGAATTCAATAAAACCTTTACGTAATTTATAGTTACCCAACATAATACATTAAAAAAACATTTCAATGTGATAAGATTCCTTGTTCGATAATCGATACTTGAACTTTTAGCTTTATCTAATCTTCTTATCTTGGAAACGACAGTTAACCAAAAATATTACTTAACTTGCTTGTAAATACTTTCACTTACGCTTTCACATAAATTTATTTACTTTATGCAGTAAATTAATAAATTGCGTTAGTCAAGCTAATCGTACTTCACTGCGAGTATTGTAGAATATTTGTTCTAAGAGTGGACCTAGCATACGATTGCATAGAGAAATAACTTTGGAAAGTTAGTTTTAAGTGAGACAGTAACAAGCTATTGATACAAAAAAAAGTATTTTCAAAATATATACATATTATGCAATCGGCAAAGCTTTTATAGCTTTTAGGCAAAACTAGTTTTTCCTATGCAAAGCTAGCGATCTTGTGTGGCTAAGTTAAGCAATGAAATTTGAATTTAGAAGTCCTGTAATAAATGTAGCTGGTGTTGCACATACTCTAGGGTCTAAGCGCTGATTCGCAGATTTCGCTGCATTTTACAGCCCGAACTGTAGTTTGCGAAGTCGGAATTGGGTATTCCATAGGTTGTAAACACTGAACCGCGGCCAAAAGCCACCCACTTACCGAGTATACAATGGCAATAAAAAGTTTTTATTATCTTGCTTCTGCGTAAAAGTTGGGTTAAATGTGTGGCCGCGTCACGGGTCTTACACCCAATACTATGTCTACCAGTGCCATTACTAGCCAATTGCGATTTACAATTAAAAAAAAAAACAATTATCTGATTTTAATACGAACTGTTTCAGTATATGACATCAAATATTAACTTCCCCATGATGTGAATGTTCATAAAGAGCTTTAAACTCAAAAATGTTTTAGAATAAGGTACACTCTTATTTGATAAATAAGAGTATAATCAACATAAGTCGACGTGTTCAACATTTTAAGTTTTAAATAGCAACAAAATAAAAAAAATATAGTTTTTTATATATCATTGAGTACTTCAGTTGTCGCCACGTTGATAACGTTCTGTTGTGCTACTCAAAAATACACGCAGTTATGCGTAGATTTTGCGTGCTGATTTTCCGTTCTTAATATTTCACGGTCATGTTCTTTATCCATTTTTTATATTTTTGTTTAAAAATATAAAATTTTCAAAAACGAATAAAATAAAAAGCTATTTGACAATTTTTTTTTTGTGAAAATGTTAATAATCTCACGTATTTGTTTTAGAATGTTTCGCATATATTAATTATTTTGTAAAATAGTTTTTCTCTTGATTCCAAAAGATTATTTTGTGCTGATTAACTTTCACGAAGAATGTCACGCGAAATGATATTTTGTTTTTTAAATCACCTAAATTAAGTAAATTCTTATACATTTTTTGAATATATTCAGAAATGTGCCAATTACTAAATAAAACAGAGCATATCTGGAGCCAGATTCGAATAAGACGCTTGAAAATTCTTTAGGAACTTTTTTATTTCTTTTTTTCGAACTATTTCTCCTATTTTGAAATATAATACAAGTGAATTTGGATAAAAATGTTTAGGAAAATTATATTGTTCTAAGTAAAATTTGAAATATGCATTAAACAAAATCTTTTCAGTCATATAGTCATATTTTCGAAGTTTATCAGCCACTTCCATGTCAATCATTCTTCTCTCTTTTCAAATTGTTCTGTTATATGAAAATGTTAGGTAGGAAAATTGTACACGCATGTACTATATACAAAATGTATATTAGAGTGGCTTGTAAAATATTTATGTTCCAAAATATCGCGTGCCTTATGCTTCAGAATTCTTTTTCAAGTTGTTTTGAGAAGTTCGGCAACATATCGCAAGCTTACTAAGGCACTAACAAATTTCAGGTTACAATGAACTTCGAATTGCGATATGTACAGTCGATATGGGTCGAAATTTAGCGTTCAGCATGAAATGAATATTACTAAATATTTTTTTTATTTTTTAGGTTAAGATATATATGTCTTAGAATTATGTATTTCAATGATTTCTGATAATTTTTGCTTTCTATTACTAATTATCTTTGTGTTTTGATACTATCGAACTATTATCGACTCTTCTATTTTCCATATGTTTTTATGCTATTCGAAGACTTAATCGATTTTAATCAAAACTAATTGAATTTTTTTATTATATTACAACTTACTTTTTTGAGCTATTTCGAAGAAAAATGTTTTTGATAACAATTTATTCGTGCAGGAAAAGGTAATAGATAGATAAATAATGAAATTCGTAAGTAGATATTAAACTTAAAAACAAGGTAATAAGATTATTTCAAGCATAATAAGTAGATAATACAATATTAAAGTGGCTAAAGACAAATACAGTCCTGGCTTAACTATGAAATTAGTTTGCAATAAAATTGCCTTTTTTGAATGTTAAGGAATTATTCTGCTATAAAGATCTTTCTACAAGATCTGGATCTGAATAGCACCGAGAATTTAAAAAAAAAAAATTAAAATATGCACTGAATATTGTGCTAGCAAACGAAAACTGTCTTCGAAATATAATATTTGCAACAATAAAATAAAGTTTACAACAAACGAGACTGTGCTTCAAAAACATTTAGTTGTTTACACAAATTTTATAAATTTATAAATAATCAAAGTTTTTATTTATAAAAAAAAACAAAATTTCAACAATTATCGCTCGAAGATAGGAACAAAATAATATTTTCCTTGAACTTCAAATCTTTGAAGATCACGAGACGGTACAGAATAGAGCAAAAATTTATTTCTAAATTAAAAACACGCAAATATTGTGTGCCAAAGATTCTGTTACGCAAACCAATTAAAAATAAATTTTGACAAATCAAACAAGCTGATAATTGAATAAAAACAACCAAGCAAATTGCGATGAATTTGAATGTGACCATTTAATCAAGCCAAATAGTTTTGATTCGTGTAATTTAAATTAAATTTTTAAATGCTATAAATGCAATTCATTTAACAGAATTGGTGTTTTAATTGATTCAACGGATTTTGACGTTATTAAATCTAAGCTCAAATTGTAGTCGAGGTTAAAAAAAACCCAAAAACGTTTGACACTCGAAATTTGCAATCAGTATATTAATTGTAAAATTAACATATAGGAATTTATAAAGAGATAGATTAATTTTGATTGAATGTAAACAATTGGGAGGCCTGGCACCGCCGTGCAAATTCAATGTCAACACACTCTGGACTTTGTTACAACTGTCGTACGGACTTTGCGCCACATTAGCAAGTGCGTTTGCCGTCTGCCTGCTGCAACAATTTTTTAATTGAATAGCGATGTGATTTTTGTAAAATATGCGGTTGATTTTTAATAAAATTTGTCATTGAGAATACGTGCGCGTAGGACATTCATATGATTTTTATTAAACATTAATTGACGCAAACCGCATCGTTGTTTTGATGACGTTCATGGCGTTTTCATTTGGACTTTTTTTTTGTGTCTTAACCCTTTTAAATAACAAAAGTATTTAATTAATAAATTTGAATTGTCATCAAATTTAAATAGCTTTGATTTGGAAATAAACAAAAATGTTAAGTCTTTTTATTGTAGATTGCTACACATGAACTGCGGGGTACAACACTAGAACATATGAGCCATTAATACGAAAGCAACTGGACCTAGAGATTTCCGAGTTATGTAATTTTGTTTTGCTCTGGATTGAACCATTGTTGCGATATGATTTTTCAAATTTAATTTACAGCAAAGAAATTATTTTTAAAGTATTTTGATTTCTGAAGATATCAACTCCACGCAAAAAAATGCTCAGAGTCAGAGATGGCACTTGATCTTTTTTTTCGGAAATTCACTGCACTTAGACTGGGAATGTATATTTTAGGTAGCGATTGCATTTCTTGTGATATATCCATTGAAATTTTATTAAGCTACAAGCCAAAAATCCAAAACACTATTCCATTAGTCTGGGCCAAAACTTATGAAAAAACTGCTTATATAAGTTTCAATTATATAAAGCATAAGACTTTAAGCCAATCCATCAAATTTTATGTATGAAAGAGTTTTTTAAAAATTGAAATTATTGGCTCTAGCAGCTGTCTTTTTTTTTTTTGAAATACCCAATATTTTTCTAAAGTTCACATAATATTTTTTTTAAGGCAACTAAATTAGATTACAAGTCTTTTTTCCAAAAATTACAGTTTCGCATTAAGTATCACCAACTTTTTTACAAGCCCTCATATCTTTTAAAGTTCTGGGTGGAAAACCACAAACTACGCACATATTCTACTCAATACGAACGGTGGCAATGTAACCACTATTATTTTTCCGATTTTTCAGAGTGTTTTTTTTAAGTGTTCTAGCACTGAAGGGTAAAATGCTGTCAAGTAATTCTTTTGTTGTGTCTTTTTCAACATGCAATTTGAAATTTTGCGAAAAAAAACCGCATTGATCATTTTTTATATTACCATTGGCTTTGTTGGTTTATTTGTTTTTCTGTGTAATTTTTTTTTTTATTCAATTCTATTAGCATTCAATTAAGTTTTAATTTGCAAAATACTTAAGTTTACAACATTGTTTTTTGTCTAACTAGCGACATTGACCGCTAATATACAAAGAGCACGTGTTATAATGGATAAAGAAAAAAATTTAGATAATACTATGACCTAGTGCCTGCCTACAAGCTAGAAATATTATTTAATTTTTGTTGATGTACTACGTGTTTATATTTAAATGCACCAAAAATGGAGGCGCGGTAGTTACGTAAAACTAATAGTGTTGGTAATTTAGAATTTTTACAAGTTTCTATTTTGTTTTAACCAAGCCTCTTTTTATACGTTACAAATGCAATCACATTGACATTTACTTACAGTGTATAGAGTGAACTGAAAAAATATTTTATATTTTATTAAGTTAACGAAAATTGTTAAATATGTAGCATAAAGGTAAGACGCGTTCCTAGAATCATAATCAAGCTTAAATCCATATTTGAAAGAATATCTTGCCTAAATATTGCGAAAGAGTAAAAGAAATCAAAACAATGTTAAAATATATTGCTGTTTGCCAGTGGTGCTAACAGTGAGACAGCGCCATTTTAACATTGTGCTGGTAATGTAATATAGCTGCATAATAAATTTTGTTTATTAAAGTTACATATTATGTAAATATATGTAAGTTGAACAAGAACTTTCGAGGTTTTTGATTAGCGGCTACTTCAAAGTATCGTCAATATTTTTTTTTTTTGAAAATTATACTTAAACAAATATTTATATCAAAATCAAGTAAGTATTTAAAATGAAGTAAGTATTTAAAACCTTTGAGTCAGAAATGTACTTTGAATGTACATATTATGCCAATTTTGATATTAATCAAAGTTTCATAAAAGCAATGTATTTATTTTTTTTTTTTGCAAAAATTGACACAGTCTACCTTCATCTTAATTAGCGACACAGGCTATATGATTATTGGAAGCCTTACTAAAAATATATGTAAACAAAAATTTTCACTGCACTCTAATGCACTTAGGTATTAGTATTGTATTGTGTGGTAGCCTTTGTTTTGATATGCTTTAATTAAGTTTAGAAAGCGATAACTTTTATAACTTCAAAATAAGAAATAAAAAAATGTTAAGGCGTAGTTTAGTAAATAAAGTCTGTAAACTAGAATTCTACAATATGTTCGAGGTGTCATAGTTTTTAAGTTACGCTTCAAGATAATGCCAGTTTTCTGCAGGTCGAATATCTCAAAAACGTGAATTTTTTAAAGCAAACAAATTGCTAGTGGTTTGGCAAGTAGGAACTAGAAGACTCGAGTTAATCAATTTTTGACAATTCAAATACGAAAAGATTAGCCAATCGAATATACGTAATATACGTGGGTATGTATTAAAAAGTAATCAAATAAGTATTTGGTCAAAAACTTTTATGTATTTAAGAATTCCACATTTTATCATATAAACAGTTATCATACATTAAAATGTTTAACTATAAAAACCGCTGCAATTTTTAAATTATTGTGGGCGTTTCATTGTTACGATTTTGCTAAATAAAATTAAAAACAAAAAACTTCCGTAATGTCGAAAGCCACGAAGATATGAAGACACGTGACAATTGTCATATGCGAAAACATCAACACAAAATTGCTTTATTTCTGAAATTGTGTATAAAAATATTAAGTAGAATAAAAAAATATACAAGGAAGAAAGCTTAAAAAACTGCATTTAATGCGACTTTAAACGTAAATTATTTAAAGTTTACGAGAGGCAGTCCAAATAAAACAACGCAGAAATGCTGATAAATGCAGTGGAGACTTTTAATGTAGACTTATTTTTTTTAAGCACAAGCATCTGTACAATTTATATTACAAACTGATACGATAAATGCGCTCTACTATTTACTTATTTTGAAAATACTCGTAAATAATGTTGGTCTGAGAGAAATCTAATTATTTTTATCACAAAACTCAGGAAATCATCATCTGGAAGCTGTAATTGTATTTATACAAATATGCACATACATAGTGAACTAAACAAAGCCGCTTTGAATAAGCAAAAATGTTTTGAAGGTTTTTGCTGTGTTCAAATTTTGAGATATCGTTCGTCAATAGTTTTTTTTTTATTTTTTAATTGAGACGGCCAAACTATAAAGTTAAGTCAAGGTAGTCAATTAAGTAAAAAAAAATCGTATTTTATGTTTGTCAAAAGAAATGAATGAATCAAAAAAATCAAATAAACTATAAAACAAGTCAGCATTAAAATTGAATATTAGGTACATTTTATGCTTGGTCACGGAATTGGCTACAGTTGTGAGAATTCGTTATTGGAATAATAAAATTTTTATTTGCAATTACTTGTTTTTTGTGTAATGTTTGTTTTTTTTTTGGTATATGAAAATGTCAAACAACGACACTTTGAATCAGGGCCGTCGAGAGCAAATCGGGGCCCGGGAGTAACCACGCGTGTGCGCCTCCTCCCTCTTACCCTAAAAATTGTAAAATTAAAAATGTTGTAGGATGGTAAAAGTAACATTTCTATGGAAACTTGATTGATACAGCATTATTATATCTCATTATCTTTATAACGCAAATTTATAACGCAATTTTATTTTATCGATTTTTACTTCTTTACTTTCATTTTTCTTCAAAACTGCATTCAAATCCAATTTTCTCGCCAATACCGTTTCCAGTTAAAGAGTTGGTAATCCTGATACTCTTGTTTGGGTTGAAAATGAACGATAAAAGTTATTGATCCTTGCGAGAACGCTAAGAGAACGTTCAGCACTGACAACTGAGACTGCCAATGTGCAGAATATGCGCAATTTTTTTCCAGCAATTTCATTTAACAGCCCATATGGAGGGAGACACGCCCCGAAGTTTGCTTCATACATGTGCTTGAAAAAAAATACGCAAAGGGCCTGAATATTTCGATTGTGATAATTTATTTTCAAGAATAGGTTTTTTTGAACAGGGATTTTAAGAATTTACGGGCCCTTCGAAGAACTGCGTACCCGGGGGAATCACTCCATTACCCTTCCCCCCCCAGCTGGCGTCGGCCCTGCTTTGAATATAAATTATACGGGTTCTCCATATCATAGCAAATCTGCAAATTAATGCATTTGCTTAGATATATGTACGATTCAATTTTTATTATAAGTTCACACGATCATTTTTTAGTACATACATATTTTTGAATTTAATAAAAAATTGCTTAAAGTTTCAAAACCGTTTTAAGAACCGTTTTCAAAAGTATCATTTTGTTTTGCGTACATATTACTTAAATATATGTAGGTAGCATAACTATTTATTTCATTTATATAAGTTCACAAATTTGTAAGAAATTAAATACCCATGTCATGTTTTCTTTTGAATATATTATCACTCAGTCTCATAAGTTATTATTTTCACTAAGACTTCACGTTTTTGTATTCTTTACTTCAAGTCTGAAATAATACTAAATTGTTTCTGATTTGTTGAGATTTTGAAAAGTCTTAATTAAATGCACCTTGACTAAAGAAATTACCATAACTATATCAATTGCTATTAGAAATAATTTTTTCTCTTTTGTCAAAACTAGCTCAAACAGCGCTCCCCAAATTATTTTTTTTTTCTTTTCAGTTCGAAAAGAGTCAATAATAGGCACCTCAAACACATTAGAAGCCTCTAGAAAGCTTTGATCCCAAGTAAAACGAGCTCCATCTGTTGCGCTATTTGTCCAACGAATACATACATTTTGTTTTGGTAGCTTGAAGACAAATATCTAAGTTAAAATATAATCAAAAATTAATATCGAAAAACTAAAACTCTTTTGCGCAGAAATATTTACTCAATTTTGCTGAGAGTGTAAAATTTCGAAAATTTTGAAGTAATAAAGAGAAAATCTAGAGCTTTTAGTAATTTTCTACATTGAAAGGGAGAACAAGTTCATATTCGTCAACTGCACTCATATTATAATATCTCGTCTATATATACGTGTGATAAAGGTACTTCGTAACCGCCCCCGGTCCAATTTCAACCCATATATTCAACAAATCGAACTTGATTTTACGAATTTGGCTTTCAATATTCAATTGTAATGCAATTGTAGCTGGTTTATTGGAGTCAATGACCCCACTAGACGAAGCTGAAATGTGTTAAGTCACAACATTTTTGAGGACATCTGTATTTGCAAAGTTTATTAACCCTCCGAAATTTTCACGCAATAAATAGATTACACCTTGTGCTGTGTTACACATCGAAATTGACATATTCAAAGTGATGGTTTCTAAAAAAATGCATTTAAATTTTCAAAATCTTAATATTTTAAAATTCATAACTTTTTCACCATTACAACAAAAAGAGTTCAAAGACATTTACGAAATGTCACCTTTTTCAGATGTTTTCCACTTTTTTATCATTTTGAAAGCTACATAAGTGCTCCGATCTCTTACTAAAGTGATAAAAAAGTATTTAAATTCCACATAATATCAGATTAACTAGCTGGATAAAAAGTTTACGAATAACAAATTTCAAATTCTTCTCCTATATTTCTGAAGCAATAAGAACATGATATTAGTACTAGAGAGCAGACTTCTTGCTTGGAACTTATTCAGCAAAATGGGCAAAAATTATATTGCCTTAAAACTTTGCTACACTTAAATACTTACAGCAGCATTTCGCATTTGTGTTACAGTCATTGAAAGATTTATTGACTTTCAATTTAAAAAAAAAATCACAATACTATATATAAACTTTGAATCAACAGAATTTTAGTTAAATTTTATACAGTTTATATGTTCGAAACATACGGCACTCAAAAGCTTACTCAGAATGCTGCTGATAACAACATCCTTAATATACTCGAAAATTAAATATTCACTGGACAAGCCTTATTTTTTTCCTTGCGAATGGGTTTGAAAGTTAAAAATAAAATTGATTTATTTCACAAAAGTTAAGTCAACCACCTTGCTAACGAAAACAAATAACTTTCCAAAAGGTTCAAATAACAAAACTCCGACTGATTTTATCTAACTGGAATGCTGCTGGTCATTTTCCCAAAACCAAACGTTTTAAATTAAATATACAAAATAAACTGCAAGCCACAACATTATTTTTGTTATGTTTGTACGTATGTATTTATATATGTCACTTTTTAAAAGCAGCTTTATTAATAACAATTAAATTTAAAAAAAAGGATTAAGTAAAAATTACGTTTTGTTAATTTGTTGTCATACGCTTTAATTGATTTGAGTGGGGTTTTTGACTTTATGCGAATATTTGTAACACATAAATTTCATGTGAGTCAGTTTGAAAAGAATGTATGATTTCAGAAATCGAAAACAAATGTTGCAAAGACATAGCACAATATTTTCATCCATATCTCGAAAACAATTCTTAAATAAGTATTTTATTAATTTTAAAAAGTTGAAGTGCAACATAGATTCAAATTATGAAGAAATTATCAACCTCTCAAATACGATTCAGAAAAACTCAGTTGACAAAATCGGGTTCAACTCTTTTCGTTCTGACACGAATTATAAATTAGTTCATTTATATCATAATGATGTTTTGCATTTTATCCAAAAATTAGTGTCAATCTGATTACAATTTTAAGCTTAAGTTCATCTTCAACTTAACTAATTTAAATTTTTTATACATAATTTTGTGATTTCAATTTTTGGTCTGGATTTTTTTGAGTTTTGTTTTGCAGTGATTTCTTATTTTTCGTATCTTTAAAAGTCTTATATTTCGTATTGAATATTCAATTTACTGATAAGTTCATTGACTTACATTATTGCAAATTGTTGACACTTTTTCAGCCCATATGTAATATGATTTTTCTAACATTAAGCAAAATTATCTCTCATATTAATGAGTCAAACTATAGGAGAATATTATTTACATATTATAAAGCATACATGTGCATTAAGGTGGTTGTCAAAATGTTTTTAATCTACATTACAATTAGATCTTACATAAAGTTTAGAGTTTGTACAGTGTTTGAATATTGAAAAATTCATGTAAAAAATAAATAAAATTGAAGAATTGATTAGCTCAGTAAATTAACAATTAAAAATTGAAGAATGTTGTGGTAAATTTATTCACAATAAGCTGAAAAAAAGGATTATAGTAAAAAAATCATGTCTTCAAAAAAAAAATATTTAATTTTTTAATAAGTCATGTGCTTAAATAATTACAAAAAAGAGTTTGAGTATTAAATAGCTTTTTTTAAAAAATTTTCAAATTTTTGAACGGTATGGGCAAACACTTCTTTTTTTGTTTTGGCAGTTCTATGGTGTTTTTTCAAAGGTGCATATGCCCAAAGTCAGCGTTTGTAATTATCGTAAATATTTTGATTATTGTAAAATATTTATAAATCATAGAACTTTATTTCTTGATATTTGTAGACAGTTTTTTCGAAGGTAGCCAATTTTTTTTTTGTACGTATATATTTTTATTTTTATAATTTTTATCATACCAACAGTCGTGCGCTTATTATATTGTACGGTAATAATATTTTATTACAACTCAACAGATAAGCACACGTACTTTGATATATTCTATGTATCTGTAATGGGCTATATGAAATTCAAACTATATGAAAAACATTGCACTTAGAGTCGAGTTACCATTGTGTACATTTATTTAGTCATATATGAAATATTTGATGTTGATTTCAAATTGAGTTAGGAAATTTTCATTTAACAACTAACTTGCACTAATTAGTTTGCAGAAATTAATATACGGGGTCATATTAATAAAATTTTATAATACATATTTGGGTTTTTCAGGCACTGGAAAATATTACACTTTGAAAATGCTACATTAAGGAAGCTATTTGCTACATTAATAAAGCTTGTTTGAATTGAATTGATTGATTAACATTTTTCCTGATGCCGACAAAATCATTCAAAAAAGAAAAATACCTTGTATCTTTTATCATGACAGCTTTTAGTTTCTAATGTCTAATAATACAGTATTTTATTGGCCATAGCAGAAAGTCCCATATCATCATTTAAGTTAATTTTACAGCAGGCACAAAAAATATTAAAACATTTTGGAAAAGCCGGCAGATATTTTGCATTAAGTAGAAACGCACATTTTTTTCGAGATCTAGGATATTGTATGTGTGTGGGACAGTTTAAACTCTTAAGGCGTTATTTAGATGAATAAAAGTCTGAATGTTGGACGTCTTCATGAATTTTCTATCATATGACATTGGAAAATACTTCATTTGAAAGAAGAAGACAGTTGTTCCAAAAATAAATGCATAAAGTTTGCCAAAAATGAGCTTTTAGCTAAGTTTATATCAAAATAAGCATCATGTCACCATGTGTAAAGTAGAGTTTAATTTGGAAACTATAACCAACTGGGCCCAAACTTTGGTTACAAGCTCGTTACACAATATCTTTTAATCAGAAGCGTTGTGAAGAAATTTATTTATATATAAAGACCATGCAATTCTAATTCAACTACTTAGTTCAACAAGTTTTACAGAAATACGAATTGGTAATAATGAAAAATTTTTGTAAAATTGTGCATTAAATATGGAGAGCTGATATCAGGGATGCAATACGAAAAAAAATTCGTAACAAAACATTTTGTAATGCAGCAATGTAGAAAGATTTTTTTTATGCTACTGCGTACAGATCACGACAAAATGTTTCATTTCGTTGGTTTACAGTATTACGGTTAAAAATAATTTGCGTAACTAACAAAACTTTGGGGTCTCGAAGGCTTCATCAGATCGTATATCCACCAGAAGAATTAGTCGGCAATACATTATACCCGCAATAGTACAATCTGGCGAGCTAAGCCTTCACCAGCATATGTCTTCAATTACGTCAATGCTTCAAATAATGAACTTTGGCATTTACTTATATCTTTAAATCGGATATTTTCTAAGTATGGCTATGTATGTATGTATGTTTATACACCTAAAAACTCCCTATTAAAATTTGTTTTTCATCTACTGCACTTAGAAACTGATAAGAAAATGTCATAAAATTTATATCACATTAGTAGATTATTATAGAAAACTGTCATCAAACTGAAAACAAGTCGTTATGGTAAAAACACATGAAAAAAAATTTAATTAAAATATTTAAAAAATTTCTTGATTAGAAATTCATTGCGAAAATGAAGTTGATCTTTAGATAGGAATCTCAAGTGCTAAGATTACGAAAAGCGCTGTTGACCAAGTTTTAAAATTCTATACACGCATTTGAAGCGATAATCTTTGAAGTGTAAGGTGGATATGGTATATGAAAGCAAACTTATTACTTAAAAGATTTTCCATTCAGAAGCAGCACTTGCTTATAAATTACAAAATTGCAAAAGTTCTAGCTAATCAAATCAAATTTCTTCTAAGGAATTTTCATACTAATATTAAGAAGAAAATTATTATTTGAGATAAATGGCTTGTATGAAGAAATATATACATAGTTCCTTAGAAAATATTATTAACATAAAGCACGTGAAAATAAACTTCTTGCTTAAATTATTTTCCAGAAAATCTAACTGACAAAAGTTCAATGTGAAAAGGAACCAAATTTTCGGGAAGGAATTTCGTTTTCAAAATTAAAAGGAAAACTCATATATCAGATAAGTTGTAATGTATGGAGAAATATACAAATTCCAGGAATATTTTTTTGTTTGGAAAAAAAGAATTTAGCATCTTAAGTTGCTTGGAAAAATGATTTGAAATTTTACTAAATGACACTTTTGGAATAATTGAACATAATTCAAAATAACATTATTAATTCAAAATTATTTTATGTAATTTTTACAAAAAAACGCTTAGTATTCCAAACAGTAAGTAAAGCCCTAAGGTTTGCAAATAAATTAAATGCAAATTTCTAGCATGAAAAATGTAAATTCATATTTCTAGCGGCTTTTAAAATAATAAATAATTTACAGATAAGCGATAGTATATCAAAAAATACCGGATTTTTACGATTATTGCATGTAAGTTGTATTCGTGACAAGTTCATATATGTTCGAGTTTTTAGATGAATAGGTAGTTACATTTTCAATAAAAATTTATTTAACTACTATGGGTAAAATAGGTACTTCGAATTAATGAATTTATTTTTTCTATCAATGTGGGTTTGTTTAATTTTCTATGAATTACCAAGTTGCATTTTTTACTAAATATTTATCAACTCAACTGCGTAAAATCCATAGTAATCTTTAAGCGATATGGGAATTCCCATTAATATGCAGTGAGGTGAGAAATATCTATATTGGAGTTGTAATGTTATGTCAATACAGTTACTGTGTTAGGCACAGTAGAATTAAAAACATTTTTATAAAACATTTTTTCATAAACAAAAGAACAAACAAATGATCATTCGAAAAATCACAGAGCTGCCTGCAGTGGACGACGGCAAACCCGCCAACGGGTACCTGTCAATACGGATTTGTTACTATTTTCTCCGTCGAGCGGCGATATTCTAACCAGCTTGTTAATTATAGTCAATTTATGAATTTGATATGTCAACTTGCATGGTATTTTTTTTTAATTCGTCGTATATTTTTAATATGCAACATCTATCGTTAAGGGTTTTGACTTGTGATATACGTTATCAATATTTTTTCTCAAGTTTTTTCATTTAGCTTAACGGCCTTATTAGGGCTAACTAAGAAACTGACATATTTATTTGCTTTAAAATCTGAACGCATACAATATAACAACAATATTTGTAATCCACTTGCGTCACAGTGCAAACCAAATATAAATTACAAGTAAAAATTAGATAAATAATGACAACAAAATAGAAATTAACTTTATTTGCCTGGTTTGCTTTTCCGTCTATATGACAAGGTGTTTAAATAAAATATGAAGTCATAAATATCTTTATTAAATTATACAGTTTGAAGTATTTCCTGATATAACAGGGATAGTTTGTTTAGTTTACTTTGAACTTATTGGCTTAGAAAAGTATATGTATAAATTTTGATTTGTTGATCAAAACTTTGCATATGTAAGCATAAAGTACAGGAAAAATTAAGTTTTAAATATGAAAAAATGCTGAACTTTTGCAATTAGGTCCCTTGAAGACTTCAAATTATGAAAAGTTAGTCTTTTACGACCCATTTATGGAAGTTATTGTTGGACCGTTTAGTGGATAGCTTGAAAAATATGGATTTCTGTAAATTTTTGTGGTAACAAAATTATAGATAACGTTGAAGTATACATTTTGGTTTATAATTTAATTTTTTAACTTACAATTCGTCATTCAGCCGATTTTTAAGAAAATTTTATCAAAGCGTTATTTCATCAGAAGAGGTTTTGTTCAAATGAAAATTCAAAAAGCTATAAAAGTGGTATAGCAAAATTTTAAATCGGTTCATTAGATTTCAAGTTACAACAATTTTTTTTTGTAAATTTTTTGACCACCAAGTTTCGGAAACTTTTACTTGGTCGTTTGGATGGCGTTGATACTCAAAGTGCGTGTACCTTCGTCTTATACGAGTATTATATGTTCCAATACAATCCAGAATGTAGAATTTAACGTCTTCTATAAAACCAATCAACATATAGGCAAATAAACTAAAATATTTCTTAAAAAAACTTCAGTTATCGGGATATTTTGTCACAATTTCGTCTCCTGTGTATTTTTTGTATATTCTTTGTGAACCTTTTTTTTTGCTGTATGAAAATTGTTGAATGTAAGGACACACATTCTTTCATATATCATCAATAAGTTGCCAAATCGCTTGAAAATAATATATGTTTAGTAAGCAAATGCTCAGTGTTGGAACTTTTTTCATTATGAACCTTTGCTTAAAATGCAATGAATTATAGCCCAAAATAAAAAGAAATTAGGAAATCGCCCAAAATGTTCGGTTTTTTGGTGTAAAATTTTATTCAAAAACATTGAACAATTGAATAAATATAGTGGTAGAAGATTCTCACAGATTCAACGTTCTCACCGTCCACTTTTTCCACCACAAAACTGGTTTAAATGAAAGAGGGAAACGTGATATCAGATTTTGGACGATATTTTCTGCGACATAGTTGCCCAACATCTCAAGATCAGAACTTCATTGGGTAATTTTTTCCATATAAAGCAAACAAAATCAATTATTCGTAACGGTCGAATCCTTAGGTGAATAATCATGCAAGTGATAAGATCCTGCTGCAAACTTATACTCTCTCGAAACGCAAAGAAAGTGACCCAAATATCAACATCAAAAATTCTCAAAAAAAAACTGTCAAATGGATGACAGATTTTGAACGTAATTTTCCAGAGAATAATCTGAGTAAGTCTCATGTTAACGATACTTTTTTTGGTAGAATAAAATATCATCCAAATTTGGATTAAAAGTGATTTACAAACTGACTTTTGCTCAGCAAAAATGAAACTGTTGATACAAGAAACTTTTATTTTTTAAGGGCTATTCACAGTATCATAAAATTTTACAATATTGAAACATTTTAACAATTTGTCTGTTTGTACGATGTTTTGCTATTGTATACCATAGAAACATGAAAACTAAGCTACTTAGCAGCATGCTTTTAAGTGCTGTAATGTGGAAAATTTCCCCTGATGTTCGCGACATTTTTGGGTCTTAAAGGAAAATAGCGAACAATAAAACCAAAAAAGTTCTTGACATTAGTGGAATTATCGTGGAAGGATGAAGTCAGCAACGAAAGTTCTGAGTGTCAAAAAAAATGAAGGACTGCTCGAAATTCCAGTATTTCATTTCTCTAAGTATACGTCATAGCAATTTTACTATAAAACTGTGAATAGGCCTATTATTTTATTTTAAACGAGGATAGTGAAGTCACACAATAAAGCCCTTAGATGTACACACATTTATGTTAAAACCGGCTCTTAAGGGATAATATAATTGCGGTTCAACATTTCTACCATAAAAGAAAAAAGTGAAAGCTGTAAGCAAACTAAAGATGAAAAGAGAGCGACGATATTGCTGTAATTGCTTTTGTAACTATAATTCCTATAATATCAAAGAGCAATAAGACGACATAACGGATTTAGAAAAAATTTACGGTACTTAGTTACAGAATCTTAATACATACGTACTAAGTATTGCAACATGCTATATAATAAATTCTTATATATAAAATTTACCTTTTATAAAATGGTCGAATATGTTCTCGACTAAAATAGTGTTCTTGTTTCAAACGCTTTATTTCGTCTATTTAAAAATTAACTGTTTATTTTCAGTTATCTTAACACGTTTTACAAAATATAAAAATGTTACTTTTAAATTTGGAATTAGGTATTTTTCGTTAAAAAATCACAATTTATCACAAAAATTTAATTTCTTCATAAACAGCTATCTGTTTATAATTGTTGTCTCCTTTAATTATTTGTTTTTTTTTTATTTAAAACATTTAAATGAAATAACAAAAGTTCCTTTTTATTCTAGTTGCTCGTATTACTTAATTTATTTTGTGTGTACGATGTCTCCAAACAACGAGAATATATCACCACGCGCGACGAGTTGTCCACAACGACTGCGCTAAGAAAACTGCACAGAAGTAACACATTAGTTCTTGCGTTCTGCCTCACTCATACACTCAGCTGATCCGTTGACGCTCACTGCTCCAACAGTCTGCTTGTTGGGGTTTTTTCTTTTGCTTTGATTCGGAAGTGTTTGAACTTTTTTTAGTTTTCTAAATTTACTCTCTGTACTTAGCAGTGCTGCTCATTTTAATTCTCACACGCTCTATGCGATTTTAGTTTTCAGTACTTTGCTGCGGTGGGCAACTGGTTTTTGTGTCTTAATTTCTATGGGTGTCATGTAGTGATTTACATTTTTACTCGTGAGAGAATTCTCTAAGTTTAAATTTTCTAAGTTGGGTCAAAGAGCGTTTCTAAAAATAACTAAAATGCGTCTGTGCATAATAAAAAACATAAGAAGTTATGTCTTACAATTTGTAGCTTGAATTAAACATGCAGAACATGTTCGGTGAACATCCTCCCTGTATTTTTGATGACTTTGAAATACGGGACATTCAACTAATCTGCAATTGTTTTTCAATCTTGATGATATAAAATGAAAAGTTTATAGTTCATTTCTGCAAAGTTTTAATTTTGTATCATATCACCTTAATAAACATTAAATTCATAGCCACTACGACAGCTGACTTAATTTTACAGAATTATGTCTATTAGCCGAAATAAACTTTAAGAAAAAGTTGTTGTATCTCGCTTGGTTTTCGAGACATTAAAATTAAAAGTTTCACTTTCTTAGCAAGTTGCCAATAGATATGACTTATTGTTATTACAATATTTCTTATATGTTTTGGTTCACTTCATAAAAAAGTCGGATCAACTTCCAGCAGAGCGAAGCTAAAACAAACTGCTTATATTCTTTCCAAAACTAATCTGATTTTTTAACATGTATATATGTTTTAAAAAATTTCTTTTAAATACATCACTTTTAATTTATTTTAAAGAATGTTGATATCGTTATCTTTAATTTTTTTTTACAAGTCTGACAAATTTCTAGTTTCAGCTGGCCGATTATCAGCGCATCTGGGACACAAACATTTAAATTTTTTTTTTCTTTTTTCGGCATATTTTCAATTCAATTTATTGTTTATATTCTATCATTATTATTATACAATACAATACAATTTTTTTTTCTCGATATAGTCATATCCATTTGGGCTAAGTAATGGTAAAATTTTACTTGGCAAAGATCCATGAAATTGTTGTTGCAATTAGAATGAATTGAGATGAGAAGGCTTTACGACTCCCACTGGCTTCATCGCACCAGCGATTTTGGTTTTGATTATTTTAAGGAAAGCAATTCATTTGCACAAATCAAATAACTTCACTATTACAATGTCAATTTCTAACAGGTTCCTTCATGCTTTATTTGCTCAAAATTTGACTTGCTATATGCTTTGCTTGAATATAAACGGTAACGAAAGATATGAGCAGCCGATTTTTATTTATTTATTTATTTATATATATCTATTTTTATATTTATATTTACATATTTTTTTTATATTTTATGTACCATTCTTGGTCTGTACTTAAGACAAGCAAAAAACAAATGAACTTGCCACTACATTATTATTCATTGTTTTAACATTAATTGTCAGCTGCTTCTCTTTCATAAGCTTCACCATTGCTCAACAAACGTAATACATATCCAACATAGGGCTCAACGACAAATGCTTCTGAGTCAATAATATCACTGCAATTAAAAAATACGTGAAAAATGCATCGCAATCTCATTATCAATGTTTTTCAAATTTACCCACCCAGTATTGTAAGATGACTGTAATGAGGAAACAGAAACCTCTACCGCTACACCAACAAAATCGTAATAGTTGCTTAGATCCAAGGTTTTTTGAGAGCCACCAACATTGAGCACAACAATATAGGCATCACCAGTAGGAGCTTGACTTTAACACAAATAGCACAAGATTTGGTATTTGAAAAAGGTTATTACGAATGATATGAACGCTTACCGCTTATACAAAAGAGTATCACCAACCAATTTTGGTTCAAAACTACCATCTTGGAAAGCGGGTTCCTGTTTGCGTAATTTTATCAAACGTTTGAAAATCTTCAAATGACTATTGGGTGCTGCCAATTGAGCCTGAACATTATTCTCTTCGTAGCCTGAACCAACGGTTAACCAGGTTTTTGAAGCAGTGCTGAAACCTAAGAGGAAATGGGATTTCATAATGATTTCTAATGGGGAAAATAATAGAAAATGATCTTACCGGCATTTTTTGAGCTATCCCAACGGAATGGTGTTCTTGCTGGATCGCGTGTATAGTTATTGTATGTATCGCGACTAGCGCTTAACGCTTGTGGATCGCGAGAGTCCTCCCAAGAGACATTCACATCCTCCATGCCATATTCTTCACCCTGAGAATATAAAGAAATTCATTTTACAGCTTTGATTTTAATGAACTTTATTTGTACACAATATGGTCTATAGGTCAAAATATTAATCAAGTTTCTTAACCGAAATTATGATAGAAAAATTTGTTTTTGTTACCGAGAATATGTAGTATATAGCTTGAAAAATTTTTCCAAGTATAACCCGGCCTGTCCACATATTTTGGTACTTCGAGCATGAATTTAAGAAAGATTTAATCATTGGAAAATTCATGAAATCTGTGAAAAGATTTGATATGTTAAGGCAAGCGAGAAACATTGGAGATATCGTTGCACATTCGAGAGAAATTTCTACGTGTCTGCGTTGATGTAAAACCGATAAAAACGCCTACCGTAGATCCGAAGGAATACCAGCGGTACTGGAGCCACTCATAAGTATGAATATGAATATGAATGATTGGTCTCTTTTTCATTTGGAAAGCAAAAGAATGCGTGCCATGGGCGATATAACCACCATCGTAGGTGCAACAAGTGTCTGGAAGAGTGCTTCTCCTGTTGAACGTTCAATTTCTTACGATCCAACTCATGCAAGAACAAGAACTCTACTAATTGATCTTGAGATGTTGAGGATCTCAGTTTACAACTCTACCACATCTTGCATAGTTCTATCTGCGTTTCTTATCTATCAACCTTAAGAATATACTCACATTATAAGTTACTGCAATACCAGGCAAAGTCTGCAAGAAAATATTCATCAAATCCGTGCGCTGTACACCGAAACGTGAAGCCAAACGACGATTATCATGGTTACCAAGTACCCAGTTGGCGAAAACACCTTTTGGCATATTGTTCAGCCAATGCTCTGCCAGAGAAAGGTACTCAGCTGCACTGCTGCGGTTATTTAGTAGAGCCAACATCTCAAAATTGAATGGAATATGTGAACCATTTCGTACTCCATCGCCATACATTAGCATTAGATTCTCAAAGCTGGTATAGGCCTCAGTGAGTAAAATTTTAGTGTCACTGTTGTGATTGCGTTTCCACGTATCAACGAGCTCACGCCATTGATAAACCATATCGATTGCTTCAGGTCGGGAATTAGTGTATATATGTTGTAGACGACAGTAATCATCGGGATCGGGACAAACGGTATTGGCATTCTCAACGAGTGGTTCATCTGGGTAGGTACCAGTGTTTGGGTCAACTTCAATCTCGAATAGAAAAGGTACTGCATCGATACGGAAACCATCCACACCCTGATCCAACCAGAAGTTCATAACATCCTTGGTAGCTTGTACTACTTTGGGATTACGATAATTCAATTCGGGTTGCTTTTCAGCAAATTGATGTAAGTAGTATTGTTGACGATTTTCATTCCATTTCCAAGCGCTGTAACGGAATTGTGAAATCCAGTTACTTGGCGGCTTACGTTCTCCAGTTGTTGGATCGATAATGCCATCGTGCCAAATATAGAAATCACGATATTCAGGATCATTGGCTACGGAGCGTATAAACCAGTCATTTTCATCGCTAGTATGATTTGGTACAAAATCGAGTATCAAGCGTAGTCCAAGACGATGCGCTTCTGCTATCAAATTACGCAAATCATCATTGGTACCGTATTCCGGTTGAACTTGATAATAATCGGAAATATCATAACCAAAGTCAGCCATGGGAGATTTGAAGATGGGTGATAGCCAAACACCATTCATGCCAATGTCCTTCAGAAACGATAGACGCTGGGCGATACCTGTGCAAGTGTAAAAATTCATGATAATTATTATTCCTTTTTTACTCTTTCATTCTACTCACCATTCAAATCACCAATGCCATCACCATTGCTATCCATAAAAGAACGAGGATACACTTGATAGAAGTTACCATTCTCCCACCAATCCTTTTCGGCTACAGATAGCGTAACCAAACTTGCTACGATTAATGAAAATAATTTTATCATTTCACTTTTGAATATTTAATTCCAACCGAAAGGTCAGATCTATAAATTGTTCTCAGCAGTAGTTGTTCACTTAATGTCGTTTAGTTGCAATTAGGCCGTATTTATATTAAATATATTCACATGTGCGGATATTTCTAAGAAACTAACTTATTGTTTTCTTAAAACCAAATATTTATTCATTCATTCTTTCAAAAATAATATGTATGCATTTAGTACTGCAACATCTGTTTGGTTAAATTTTTTTTTATTGCTAAAACAACATGCATATTTTATAAGTAATGGTTTTATAAAAGTTTCAAGAATATAAAACTATAATGTTATTTAATAATATTTGTGCTTTATTGTTTCAAGTTATTAATCATAAGATTAATATTGATTCTCTACGATTATATATTATAACATACTTAGTTGCAACAATAAAAGCGTTTTCAAGGTATTTTTCCATGAATGAATTTAATAGAGGGTGATATTAAGTATAAAACAATTAGTTTAATCTATTAAGGATAGAAAATGAGGCTTAAGTTTGAACTGATTCATGATGTTGATGACACAATTTTTCAAAATATGAATGGTTACAAAGGCTTTTCATGAAGAAAATTGAATGATGAATGGTTCTCTTTAAACGTTCAATATAAAAACTCGTAAGATGTCAGAACAACAATTGAAACTACAGTATACTGGGAAAAAAATTAACTTTATAACTAAGGTGATAACATAGTTTACTAAGTTCTTTGCATTCCCCTTCCTTAATAGTGTGATTACACTAATATATTAATAAATAATACAAAATATTGCACCAAATTAGGATATTGATATCTAGAGTAGTAAGCTTTCAACTTACGATAAAGTTTGGAACAACATCTTTGAAAAAAAGTAAAAGCATAATACTCTTCTTGATATGTATCTACTCACATAAAACAGGTGGAAAATATGACTGTATCTTAAAGCACTTAATAACCTTTAAACAACTTAAAAACAAAACACAACAATAATAAAATTATTTTGATATGAATCAAAAATTTCCCTTAGCAAATTGAATTATAATCAATTAAATTGCAACTACAGAGATAGTACTTACATATTGTTTTTCATAAAATTATAACAACAAAATGAAGTGTTCATTTGACAAGGTAATGGTGCACTCAAACAAAAATTCCAAAAACCTTTTGAGTATCTAGTTGATAAGACAAAAACACAAAAAATACTTGAGAATCAGAGGACCACTGTGGATGACCAGAAGTAGCTTCTTTCCCCACTAAGAACACTACTCAGTAGGCAGTGCCGTATACATTGGGTGCAATCAAATTGTGTGATTCAGCGAGTGCAATTGAAGGTAGAAGCTTGTGGATTATTCCATGCGAAAGGACAAAAAAACTTTGGATTTTGTTTTTTTTTGAAAATTATAGCTATTTCCTTTTCAAATATTAACTTACTGCAGAAAGTCTTCACAATGATCGATTATTTTTTGTAAAATAAGTATGGTGAACGTATATTTGGAAGTGAAATAGTAGACATTAAAAAAGATTTATACCTCAAACGGATAAAGCAAGAAAAAATATACAATCTTCTAGCTTAACAAAATCAAATCTTAAGAAACTTCCGACATATCATTAACAAAATAAATTAAAATATTTAAACTTTTTGGTACGACTATTTTCAAAACACCACAGAAGAATATTCGAAAAAAATCCTACTTAAGAGAGAAAACCGATTAAAATTGTAATTTTATTACTTTCAGCGAAAATATCACTGAAATCAGTGCGAAAGTGTTAAAAGTGGACTTATTCCATTTTCAGAGAGATAAAACTCTGCTGCAAAAACTGACAAGTTTTTCGTATATCTTCACTAAATCCCAATAGGGTACGTTCGAAGACAAAATTTTCTTACAAGAACAGATTGAAAATTGGCCAACAAAGTCGTTCAATGAATTGTAATGAGTATGAAGACGAAATTTTCGAACTTTGTTTAGCTTTGATTTATTAATGAACAAGGTCTTCACCGAAAAGTTTTTGTATAAGGACAATACGCCAATATTGTTTTGATTTCAATGTACTAATCTACAATCTGTAGATGTTGAGTTTTCAAAAAAAAAAACTAACTCAACTAAAGGAGTTATGGAACAATTAATAAACTTCTATTTCTTTAGTAATATTAAGAGGGCAAAAATTGGCTCATTTTGAACCACAATATGTCGAAAACCAAACGAGACGTAAAATTTGAATTCCATAAATGGCAGAGTATTTGAAAGCATCAGTATTTTATGAATCTGCAGTGCTGGTATTTTATAGGGGAAGCTCATTGTGTCATATTACTAAAAGTCTGTTCAAATCATTCCGCCTGCGGAATGTGTCACAGGACTTTGTCCATAGGTAAGGTTAGGTTAGCACGCGAGATGGCAATTCTCATCATAAATTAGGCCGCAGTCGCAGTCAACCTGTGCAAAATTTTTATAAATTTCCAAATGGATTTTGGACACTTTGGAGCGATGGCTTCAAGAGAGTTGTAGAAGTCGCCGATTTGTCAGCGCTGGGCATTCACAAAAATAATGAAAGACAGACTCTTCGTCAATAGGAGCTTAACAGCTTCTACAAAGATCGACTACTTCAGAAAGCCATAGTCTTGAGACATGCTTGCCTATAAAATTGTGTCCTGTAATAACACCAACAAAGATTCTCAGCCTTTGTCCATAAACTCAAATGTTGAAGATATAATATTCAACCAAAAAAATAATCAGTAAAATCGGACCCTTTAAGGTTTAGCTTTTTTCGTTTTGACAAATAATGCCTCATATATTCGCAAATGTAGCGTAAGTTACATATGGACTTGTTCCTCAGAATAAAATCAAATCAATTTTTTAATATCTATCAAGTGTTTACACTACAGTTCTCACAATTTTTTTTTTTAGTATTTGATAGATAATAACTTTTTTTCAATGCTCTTCACATTATCTAATAAATTCGCACTTGCAGTGATTTTTTATAAATTCTACTGCACTTCCAGTTGCAGCGATAGTTCGGTGCGAAATTTTGACGGTTCTAACGTGCTATATATCCTATACTCTTAGTTTCTCTAACGTGTTCAATAGTATATAAATTTTAGTTATTAACTAATGTCCTTCGAAGGATAACTGAAGATAAAAATAATGCAACTTAGTGCGAGCTTTACGGCAGCCATAATTTTGGCTTCAGTGTTTGGTGTGCAGTGTAAAGATTGGTGGGAAAATGGCAATTTCTATCAAATTTACCCGCGTTCGTTTCGTGACAGCGATGGTGATGGCATTGGTGATCTGAATGGTAAGATTTTGCAATCGCTCCGTTCAATAAAAATAAAAATAAACCCTGCTGTTAATGGTTCAGAGATATGCGAGTACTGCCAGAAACTTTTTAAATAATTTTTTTAAAGCAAAAATCATTTCGTATGTATATATTAAGTGGAAGGACGATACTAAGAATAAAGTGTGCTGTTTAAGTAATATCTATACCAATCTTTGGTTGATAAAAAGCATTACTTACTTTGCTTTCAGCTGCCTGAAGTATATACACACTCTGGTTTTCCTGTAAAAGTAAAATATTAAAAAAAAATTGTGTTCCAATTTTTTCAAAAAAAATCTTAATTTTTCCATGTAATACTTTTCACAACCATCCTTTGCATCTTACCACATAGGTGTCACCGAAAAGCTGCAATACCTCAAAGACATCGGCTTTACCGGTGCTTGGCTGTCACCAATTTTCAAGTCTCCTATGGCTGATTTCGGATATGATATCTCCGATTTCTATCAAATCCAACCTGAATATGGTTCCATGGCAGATTTTGAAAATATGTTGCAAGTTGCAAAGAAAGTAGGCATTAAAATCATTTTAGATTTTGTGCCCAATCATTCGAGTGATGAAAATGAATGGTTCACCAAATCTGTTGATGGTGATCCAACATATCGTGATTTCTATGTATGGCATAATGGAAAAATTAATGCCACCACCGGAGAACGTCAACCACCAAGCAATTGGGTCAGTGTCTTCCGTTATGGCGCATGGGAATGGAATGAGGTCCGACAACAATACTATTTACATCAGTTTGCCGTCAAACAGCCTGATCTCAACTATCGCAATCCGGCTGTGGTTAATGAAATGAAGAATGTCATGCGTTTCTGGTTGGGTAAAGGTGTTGCTGGTTTTCGCATAGATGCTGTGCCTTTTCTTTTTGAAAAGGATCTGGATCACAATAACGAATATCCTGATGAGGCTTTAGCGGATAATAATAACTGTCCCGATCCTGATGATTATTGTCATTGGTCGCACACTAACACCAACGACCAGCCGGAGACTTTCGATATGGCATATCAATGGCGTGAATTGGCCGATGAATTCAAACGTCAACATGGTGGTGATACACGCATACTTATGACGGAAGCTTACACTAGTTTTGATAACATTATAAGGTTTTATGGTAATGGTGTGCGTAATGGCTCACATATTCCTTTCAACTTTGATTTTATGACAAATGTTGTCAATGATACTAAGGCCACGGCAGTGGTGGAACAAATCAGCAAGTACTTACGTGCATTACCAAGTGGTGTCTATGCCAACTGGGTGCTGGGAAATCATGACAGTAAGCGTTTGGCATCACGTTTTGGTATTGCTCGCACTGATCTCTTTAATATACTGCTGAATACATTGCCAGGAATTGCTGTTACTTATAATGTAAGTAAGTTTATGGAAATGCTTAAGAATCACTAATATCAGTGGCTTACAAAATCTATAGGGTGAAGAGCTTGGTATGACCGATGTATTCATTAGCTGGGAAGACTCTGTGGACCCACAGGCATGTAATGCTAATCCACAAACTTACTATGGTGTTTCACGTGATCCTGCACGTACACCCTATCAATGGGATGCTTCCAATAACGCTGGTATGTACAAAAAACGTTTGTTGTTTGAGCAGACGTATTTAAAACCTTTTTCGCTTTGCAGGCTTCACCACTGGTGATTATACATGGCTGCCTGTCTCAGATGATTATAAGACCAAAAACGCTCTAATGCAATTACGTGCGCCACACTCACATTTACAAATTTTCAAAAAATTGATACGCTTGCGCAAGGAGCCCTCATTCCAGGAAGGAGTGCTTAAAATACGAGCTATTTCGGATGATATTATTATATATTCCAGGTATATGTTAATCCTTATTGTTTTTGTGTCGAGTTCGCATTCTAAGTAAATCAAAGGACTTACAAAATCTCTTTCTTTCCAGACAAAAATCTGGCAGCGAGTTGTATGTTATCGTTTTAAATTTGGGTATTACCACTCAAACTGTCAACATCAATAAGTACTATCCAATGGGCACTAAGGCAGAAGTTATCACTACTTCTATACAATCACAGTACAGTGATGGGTAAGTAAAAAAATCAGTCACAATCTGAGGACCATATATTGAAGATATATAATTTTTATTTTTCTTACAGCGAAACTGTCGATCCTACAAAATTTATAGCCCAAGCTGAGGTGGGCACAGTACTGGTTGCTGTTTAAAATCAAAAAAAAAATATTTTGAAATAATATATTTCCAATTTTTCTTTTTTTTAAATTTATCTGAAACTAAGGGAATTTATTAAAATTAAACGAGTTTTCTTATAAAAATTATTTTACAGCATAGATTTTTCGATGATATACACCCAAACTCACCAGTTTGCAGAGGAGTCTCTAGAAAATTTACAAAATTTAAATATGCGTATGTAAATATTTTCATAAAATTTTAGTAAAATGTTTCACAAATGCGTTAACGAGTGCCGCAAGGGTAGTGTAAATGGACAAAACAATTTATCTTTTGATGAGCACCAACTTTGCCTCAGTCACCAAACCCCTCAGGCTTGAAATAAAAAGATCGTAAAAGAGCGTTTGTAACCGTGTCAATCAGCGGTTATCCCGTCCCGAAACATTGACGTGTCGAAATTCATTGCACACACTGTAAGTTCACTGCGACGGAACAATAAACTACACACCCGACAACCCTAATCAGAAAAGGGATACCTACAAATAAAATATATAGTAACTTTATGTGTAGAGTTTCTTTTGTGAAAATGGGATATAACGATGCTTTGTTAGTCTATCGGCTGCTTGGTTTGGTTTGCTTTGCTATGTGCGGCCATATACATCAGGTTCAAAAATTTGAAAAAAATGGTACTCACAGATTTCAGTGATCATCAGGGTTACCAAGTGACAGGGAAATTTTCTCAACTCAAAATTTTTGTTTAAGGAGCAAAAGAAATAACATCATCTGCTGACCAAAACTAAAAAAATGCTATCAACTTTTCCCAAAAAAAAAGTTTTTTTTTGCCATTTGATAAATGCTGTTGTGAATAATTATCCACAGAGAGAGTGATCGTCATCCATCAATAGAAAATATTAGCTGATATAGAAAAGTATATATTTATATGAAAGAATTTCTTTGTGTTTGCTTCTATAAGGATTTTTCAAAATATTTGCAAGCAGAGACGAAGTCTCGCTGCCATAAGAAATATCACTAAACAATTTAATATCTAACTGTGGTACAAATGCTATCTCTCATATACACAAATTTTTTTTAAGCAAACAATTCTCATTACATTTCAATTATATCCGAGGCCTTAAACGTACTAATATACCATTTTCCGATTTCAATGTTAATACTGCCGATAATATTGGATCATATTTGTGTGGATTGGGGCGGCGTTTTTGCTGTTCTGCAAGTGATAAGCCTATAAAATGTTGCACATAACCATCTGTAGAGACCAGTTCATCCAGCGGTGGTAAAATTTCAAATGTTCGCACGATTTTCGAAACAATGGTCTTCAACTCAAGCAAGGCAAATTTTTGACCTGTGTATATAAAACATACCATACATATCATGAATTTACTCTACAACATTATATGCCAATATAAGATTTCTTACCTACGCAATTACGTGGTCCAGCGCTGAAAGGCACATACTCAAATGGATTTGGTTTTGTACTGCGCTGTTCAAGATCGAATCGCTCTGGACGACAGCGATATGGATCTTCGAAGGTTTTCTCATTGTAACCCATAGCCATGATAAATAAATTCAATGCGGTATCTTTTGGTATGAAAGTACCATCTGTAATTTAGCATGAGGATAAAATTTAAATCGAATTTAGTTTCTGGGCAGTCACAACTGACTTATATCATAATCACGATCCGTGCGTCGACCAATAAGAGGCACACTGGGATATAAACGTTGTGCCTCCTTAATGACCAAATCTAAATATTTCATTTCTGCTATTTCGTTAAAGGTGGCAGCACGTTGCAGTTCCTTACCGGCAAAGATTTGCTGTTGTTCGGCCAAAACTTTTTGCTTTGAATTATAAGGGCAAAAAATATGACTCCATATTTCTGGGCATGAATATTATGTTCGCTAACATACCTGAATCGTTGGATGACGCGATAGCATATAAATAGCAAAGGCTATGCCAGAGGTAGTGGTATCATGACCCTAGAGTATAAAATTTTTTAAAACAATAATTTATAAGAAAATAGTTTAAAAAAATAAAAAATAAATTGCCTTCTCTTTGTGAGGCAAAAATATTAAGTTTTTTCCAAATTTCGCACACTTATTGCTTCGAGTCATAAAAAAAATATTTTTATATTGCTCAAAATAAAAAAGTGCATAAAAAAATTGTTCGATTTTCTCAAAAACACAAAAATTTCACATGCAGGCTTTAGCAACCAATCCCCAAATTTTTTAATTACAGAACGTCAAGTTTCTGGCGTACAATTCAGAACAATTAGTGCTTGTTCAATGTAAATGCCTACCTCAAACATAAATGTTGAAACTTCCTCATATATCTCTTGCGATGTCAGTGGCCGTCCATCAATATTAGCGGAAAGCAGTGTATCTAGAAAAGCCTGTTTTTTACGTGTAGCATACTCATCATGTTCAGTGGTGTCTGCTTGTACATCGCTTTTTGTGTTCCTCAGCGCTTCCTGCCGTTTTTCAATTACCTTAAAAAATTTATAAAATGATCAATATTTTGTTTTGATATCAGGATAATTGCGATCAATGTTGTCATTATAGCAATGATGTCTGAAGTCTTTTGGTCGTTAACGTATAAATATGGACAAACATTTCTTCATCAATAGCTTTTACTTAAATTGATGACCGAGCAAAAAAAAAAATAGATACAAACAAATGCTAGAAACTAATTGCCCATTGTCCTTACATAACTTTTTGGCCTACTGCATACCGAAGAGTGGACTTATTAGCTAATTTCACTTTAAGGGAAAACAAGTAAAGTATCTCTAGGAAACTGTTCCTAAGTGCTGAAAGATCGATTTTGGAACTTTATGCCATTATTTTTGATCGGATATAATTCCAGTTTAGGTTAAAGCTCTAAATCAAATATGGTTTCCGAGTTAAAGACAACCATTTGTAACGTATAGAAGAAGGCGTGGTGGATATAGAAAATGAAATATATTTATGATCAACGGCAACCTTGTTTGTCTGTTCCCATCTGTCAGTGAAAATCACAATTTGTGAAAATCAGATTACATTAAAATGTAGTGCACTGAATCGATCTCCATTTATTGCATGTGTGTTTGAAAATGGGTGAAATATTTTCACAGAGATGCCTACCACCCACACAAATAAAACATAAGATGTTTTGCAGAGAAATTTTTTAAGGCTTGCAACCAAATTCACAACAAACATAAAATATTTCGGACATTCACTAGACATAAAATGGTTGCATTTGAAAAAATCGATATAATGAGAGCTATTGAAATAATGGCGTGGTGAATTTCATGCGAACGGAAAACTGAACCAAAAATACTAAAAACAGCTTAGCATCTCTACCGCGCCGCTTACACAAAACCGTAGAAAAATACCCTCTTAACAAAAATTAAAAACTTACGTCAAGGCCATATATAGCACCCTGACTAGTTTTCACCCCTGGAAATATTCAGCACATTTTTAATAATTTGAAATTAAACTCTTTTGTATCATTTATAACATCCGCTCGACCGTTACCTTTTTCGCTTAAAGTTTAAACAAAATTTGGTCAGGTGGCAACACTAATAGGCCTGCACCCGTTAGTCTTAATTTCATTTGCAACGCACGTGTCAACATCTTCTGATAAGTTTTGTTAAAGTTTGCTAAATTTGCTCAAATATTATGAGTAAAATATTTAAAAATACGTGAGAACTTTCATTGTACCTTAATGTTAGTGAAAATAATGTTATAGTTTAATGAAATTAAAAGAAAGTGCCGAAATCTTGATGAAAGCGGCGACGTCGGCAGTGCCGCTTATCGCAGTGCAGTGTTTTGTGTTGCAAATTAAATTAAAAAAATTTCTTTAAAATGTTTCAAAAAAAAAAACAGCAATATTGTTTTGCTTTTAAGTGCATGTTTTTAAAAATTTCGCTAGTGCTTGTTTTGTTAAAAAAAATATTCATACAAAATTGTTTAATCTGCAAGTGTACAACAGCTGCAACTGAAGCGTCACAATTTGTCAGCAACACCACTGCCTTTTGAATTTTTTAAAGAAAATCGGTAAGTACTTTTTCTTTGCGCGTTCTTTCTTGTTAATTCAAAGAAGTGTTGCCGTACAACCTTTAACAAATGCTCTTATTCATGCGTAGTTTTCCATACAAAGAATAAAACAAATTTTATTAGAAATTGTTACAAGACGGTTTTGCCTAATCATTTTATAGAGTGAGGCATTGGATTGACTTTACTTAAAAAATATTTTGGGATTTCACGAGACATTTTCGAATTTTAATACGTGTGTCGAATAATACCGTTAACACCCAATTTTAACTTCTAGTTTCAATTTTGAGCGACCACTCATTGAACTCTTGTTTTTCCATATAAAATGTGTGTATGAATTTTCTAAATTTCAAACGAAATTGTCTCAAAATGAAATTAATTTGAGCCAGGGCTACCAAGTTAAATCTTTCTAAAAATATTTTTTTCCCCTCAAGTGGTAAAAAGCAAAAATTTTAAATTTTGTTAGCCGGTTTTTTTTGTGGCCAGCAATATTGTGTGGGTAAAACTTAACCTCTTTTTAATGAAACAATCTTATTTTAAACAAATATTTAAAGTCCATGTCACAAAAACTGCCCTGCTATTCGAAACTCTTATTAGACCCCCTTGACATGAAAATCCGGGCCTGACCTGATCAAATCCCTGGTTTGAGTTCAATTTGCAAGATGTATGCCCCCAAAAATTATTTATTGCATGTTAAAATAGAAATATTTTATATGTTGACCCAACATTTATTATGAAATTATACTTAAATGCACATATATATATATATATATATATACATATTTAAGTCCTTCAATACTACACATTCTCTTACATAGGCTTCGTTGCAAGCTTTGTTCGCGAGTCATAACGAAGTTTCAAGTGCTAATCAGAGTCGGACTTTAGAGGTGGCGAGCAGGACAACCACCCAGGGCCTCGCTCTTGCAGGGGCCTCACGCAAAAACCCAAGTAGAAAAATATTAGGTACTAATTTGAATTTCGCACCTTCCGCCGCGCATTCTTATGTGGTAGTTATCGTGGTGTTTACGATTTACTTTTGGGAATTTCAGTTTCATTTCGCCTGTCATTGACAGGCTATCAGTGTCAACTGTCATCGCCTGATGCTTTTATGTTAGAGCAGCAGTGTGAGTTGCGTTGCGTAATCTTTATCTTTCAATAAATTATATTAAATCTTACGTTAATTACGTAACATTATTAATTTTTAAAGTAAAGAGTGTATTAGTAAATAACTGCTTGTAAATTTAGTTAATGCATTTATGAGTGAAAAAGGATTTACGTTATGAGTTAGCGTGATCGTGACGTCAGTAGAAAATTTGAGTTCGGTAGTTCAGAAATAAAACTTGACCGTCAGAAGAAAACAGCTACAAGAAAGTCTAAGTGGGTCTCTATGTAAATAATTAATAAGTGGTGATCAAGAAACTTTTAGAAACCCTTCTGCTCAAAGAAGTTTTTTGAAGTTAAAAATTATTAAAACATATCTGCCGAATACTATACACAGATGTTAATTTCCAGTAAACAATTTTAAAACTCTAAATTTATTTATTAATAACTATTCATTTCAAACATCATTAAAATTAAATTCTCAAAGACAAAGCCTCGAAAAGTTTTACCCGCCCGGAGCCTCGCAATAGGCTCAACTCATTGAAAATCTGATCTAATAGGGAAACATAGTATAGAAAATTTCCTCTTGAAGAGTCGAAGTCAGATTTTCATAAATTAAGGTTTTCGAAAAATTCACTTCAGCAATTTTTCATTAGGTTTTTTTCTTTTTAATATATAAATAAATGTATTTGATTCATCAATACTTACATCATAAGTAAAGTCCTGCAAAATTTTTAGTGTTCTGGCATATTTTGGATAGCCTGGTGAAAATCTGTACAAGGAGTTCTTGCGATTAATTGGATGGAAGGCGCGCATATTGATATTATAACACATGCTTTAAATGGAAAAAAATAAATTTATTTATAAGAAAATGCATTAGTTTGAATTTACACTGCTCCGCCAGACAAAGAAAAAGATTAACATCGATTAAACTTCATTCTCTACGTCCCATTTTTTTCAGTCTGCTCTGGTTTTTAAAATACGTCAAAAAATTGATTTTAATAACTACGCAAATGCTTAAATGCATTGTCTTCAAAATTTTTCCAATTCATTGTAATGGAAGCATAACATTCCAAGGAACTGAAAAAATCACAATAGTCACATATCTAAAATGAATAAAAAACTGAAACTGTGCCCAAAACCACAGCTAATGTTCAGCGTCGGAAGACAACAAAATTTTTCCATTTTCTGAACCAAACCCATAGTTTAGCTACAGACACAACCATCTTGCGGAAAAATTTTTTCAAGGCTGAAACTTGTTTTTGATTTAGTTCCGTAAAATAAAATCCAAAGATGTTACTACTACTGTACTTGGTGGCAATTTTCGTTGTTGGCAGCTTAAAAAGTTGAAGAGAGTTAGTTTCTGAATTTATAATGTGCTTTAAATCGATGCATAAATTGTGAACAAAATTGTATCAAAATGAAGATAAGCAACTTTATGATTTTTCTTTAAAAATGATTTGCAAACAATTTTATGGTGAAAAAAAGAATTGTTCGTTTGATCACATCTATGATTATCACACATCTCCAAAAGAATATATCTCATTGAAAAAAATTGTAGTCATTTTCGGACTGAATGTGCCAAAATCATCTTAGATCCTTGCAACTTTTTCTGAAGAGCAGTGTTAGTTATATGAATTTAGAAAAATTTTAAATCACTCTTTGAATGCTGTCACAACTTCGGCATCATTATTGTCCATGGCATTAATGTTGACGCCCATGGCAGTATCTAAAAAAAAAATATAAACATTTAAGTTAAATGCATAAAACTAATAATATGATTTAAGTACCACATATCACATCCAGCGTAAAGTAGTGTACCATCTCCTGAAAGTCGAATATAGTCTCGCCTGCCGTTGTCTTATGTAACTTTTCAATAAATTTGGTAGAATTTTCATTCATAACATCATGAAAGTCTTGTAATATTTTGAAATGAAATGCTGGCGTAATCATTTTACGATGTTTGAACCATTTTGAGCCAAAACTTGTAAGTAGTCCGGTACCAAGCCAAGGATGCAACATATCATAAATTTCGGACTTTTGTATTAATGTATTGCTAGTGAGTATGAACTGAAATAATAAAATCAAATGCATTTAATTCAATGCAATTAAGGAAATGAAAATCCCATAAACCTCCATATCCTTAACATCTGAAATCGATACATTTGCAGCATAACCGACCCAAATGCGAAAATTTCCACCATATTTATTCCACCAGAGAAAAAGATTATTCAGAATTTCTGTGAAAAAGTAAAAGTATTTTTTTAAATATTTCATTTTTAAATTGAGACCCTCCCTATATTAGACAGTAAGAGAAAAATAAATATTTAAAGGGAAACATTTCATATATTCGCCATACCAAAAGAGTTGCGAAATGATATTTTTAATCCTCATTATAAAGAATGCATTTAGTAAAATTCTTTGCAATATATTTCTCATTCTCGGATTCTTATGGATACTCCAGAGTAAAGTAATTACCAAATTTTCCAAAAATCTGAACATTCTGAACAAAAATAAAATGTGCCCAAAACTCAAGGCATATTCACATTAGCAATCCATTTGTAAAGCAAAGAAGGGAGCGTGGCAGTTATAGAAAATTATATATATTCTCGATCAGCATCAAAACCTGAGTCGATTGTGGAATGTATGTACATCTGGCTTTCTGTGGAAATCATGGGTACAGGAAAACCAAAATAAAATGTATTACACCTACCACAAACAAATTATTAGTATAAATGATTGGGAAAAGCTCTGAACAAGACGAATAGACGAAATCTTTAATAGATTCTATTATTTTATGGCCAAAGTAGCTTGAGCAGCTGCACAAAATTAGAACGATATTTCATAGGAAGTAAGACAGTATAAGTTATGATAGATTAGGTAAAGTTATATTTGGATTGCGATGTTAGGTTTCGTGCAGTTTAAATAAAACTTGACTAGACATGTTTCCAAAGATTGCTCAGAACATAGTGGTTATTTTCACTTTTATTTTTTGTGTTCAATACCGTATACACAAACAAATTATAAATCACTTAAAATTCAAATAAGCTGGTTGATATTAAATGTTGTGAAGTCATAATGACATGGCAATTAAATCAACGAATACGTAGAGTGGACCATTAAAAATAAATATGCTGCCAAATTGATGAAGTTAATTAATTTGCTGTCATTAATTATTCATTTCTCATTATTTTCTCCAAAGATTTAAGTTATCTGCTATCAAACTATTTATTACTCCAGCAATAAGTCTGAGCACACTCTAGTACACATGTTTTTAAAAAGTTAAACATTAAGTTTATCGGTCAAAAATTTTTCAGTGGATTAATTTAAAAAACCTGTTCTTATCATTCTTTATCAATATACTATGTATGCTCGTACCAGCAGGCGTTTTCCCTATACTATGCGCATTTCCAAGCAGCGGCACAGTCGGTGGTCCAGGTATACGATTAATAGCTCTTTTGTATTTGAAATATCTTATTTCAAAGAACAAATATATCACAATAGGTAGCGCTATCAAGTATAATAAAAACATTTTGGTTTATATTTTTTTTTAAACAAAGCTAATTAGTAAATTTGGCGCACAAGTAGCACAACTTCACTTTGTCAGCACTTTTGAATAACTGAAATATTGAAGAGGAACATACACTGGTGAAGTTAATAACACAGTGAATAAAAAAGAGGTTGGCAACAAATATGTACATATGTATGTATTTGAAGATATCAGTAACCAAAACAAAACCGAGAACGGCGATTACACAACAATGCTGCAACCTGTTATTTAATTCACTTCTGATTTTGTTTTAATTTGTGACCCAACCAAAATAAAAAACGAGAATAAACCAAAATGTATAGATTTGAAAATATAGAAATTAAAAAAAAAATAAATATTAGATGCTAAGCTAATGGCAATTTTGGCTACTGTATCTTTGGAAAAAGAAAAAAAACAGCTTTATCGACTTGGGGCAATTGGAGTTAAGATCAATTTCCCATTAGTTCTAAGTAGAATTTTTGTTTGTTTTTGACTGATTTCTTAGTGTGTTTTTATTCTTAACAATGCCCAATTACGTGTAGCAAATTTCAACAAGAATTACTAGAAAAATTGCTTATTTGATTTCTAAAATAATTATGATATATCATATCCAAAAAAAATTTACCACATTGAAAAAATTGTGGTCATTTTCGGCCAAAATCCACTTTTTTATTTGGGAAGCATTCTTAGTTACATGAGTCTAGAAAATTCTTTAATCACTCTCTGAAAAACTGTCACAACTTCGATGTCATTATTGTCCATGACATTAATATGCACGTCTATGGCAGTATCTAAAAAAAAGAGAACCTTAGAATCAAAGGAAATTAAAGAAAAAAACTAATTATCATTTTTAAATACCACACATCACATCCAGCGTAAAGTAGTGTACCATCTGCTTAAAGTCAAATTTAGTTTCACTTGCCGCTGCAGGTATGTATGACATGTCTTTAGGTGCCTTCTTGTAGTGAGATGTCTGACACTAAAATGTACTCATACTTTTGGGGTGTTTGGAGAATAAAGCGGGAAACTGCTTTTAGAGAATTTTTTACACTAGTGAACTCTTGAAATATTGGCTTACATGGTGCTAACCACCACATAACTTCAATGCAATCAATGCAAAACTTTTGTAGTTTAAAAACCATAACGCTGCTAAATTACTAAAATGCCTAAAAGTATGCATAGAAAGTAAAGCTCATTTAGCTCAAACACAATGTTGTTAAAGATTAAAATAATGCAAAACCGGGAATCACAGAATCTTAAAAAAACGCTACGCTCACTTGCCACCCGATTTTCGTTCAGAAAGTGTTTTCTTCTGTCATGTAGTGCGCTTGTTTCAAGTTTCATTTCAACCCTCTGAAAAAGCATAGTGATATAATAATTTATAGTTTTTTTCTATGAGTGTCGCTTCTTCTAATGTTTGACTGAAATAACTTTTTCACATCGCGTTCTTATATAAAAATACATCGTTGGAAAACTGTTTTCGTGTGATATCTTTAATGTTTTGCTTCTATGTAGATGCTACGCCCACTTAAATTTTGGAAAAACTTAAATTACACTTTTTACCTTAACTTTTGGTTAGAATTTTTGAGAACTCTTTCGTTGCGAATGTTGATAATGAATGAGGTTCCCATATTCTGTAAGTGACAAAAATTTGAAATGCAAGAAACTGTTTCTATTTGAATATTCATCTTTTAACAGGAACTCAAACATGAGTTTTCATGTTTTGAATTCTAGCAAAATAAACTAGGGCTGGGCGTTAATTCCTAGTCAGTAAGACATAAAGAAAACCTCTATTGTATGAAAAAAAGTAAATCGTTGCTGTTCTGGAAGGTAATATACCCTCTTAGAGTAAGATTTTCGAAAAATCATTTCGTAATAAATACTTATTGAAACTAAGTGAAAATTCCATTTCCCAAGTTTTATGTTTTCCCTGCAAATAATTCGACTTCGACGGTGTTTCCAATTCAGTTTTTGAGGAAAAAAAGCCTTGCTTACATGGCAAAAGTAAAAATAGTCCACTGAAAGCAGACCACCTAGCTCAAGTTGAAAATGGAGTGCTCGAAAAAAGTGCATCGCTCTGCAGAGGGCCTGCTAACAATTAACGATTCTTTATATGCTTTTCTGGCAAGGGATTCTGAACTACAAAAATATTTTTCTCAATGCATATTGATATTGTAAGACGGTTTTATGTTCCGAATTTATTTCTGTGTCTGGAAAAAAAAGGTTTTCTTAATATATTGTAAGGATTCAGGACTTAAAAAATCCTTCATAACTATTTACTTTAATTATGAAAAGATCATTTGTTCTAAATTGCATCTTCTAAGAATAATGGTATCATCCGGGCATTGATTCTCAATCAGTCAGTACCATGAGTTTTAAATATAGAGATTAGTGACTATATCGTAATTTTTATATTATTTATGTATGTTCAAACTGAGGAACGTCATTTTTTTTTTGGTGAACATATTGTAATTTATGACTTAGGTTAAAAGGCAAATAAGTAACACATTAGGACATTAAATTGGTTCTCTTGTTAACGATTTATGACTTTTAACTCTGAACAAAAATCGTTGTTAATTAAAATGCCTTTCAAATTAGATACATACATATCATTGGATTAGATCCTAAGTAATTTTATTATATATCAAAAGTTTTCCCTAAAAAAAGGTTTTAAGCACAAATAAGGACTTACTTTTTATGGATTGCTTAATTAATTAATTAATTTAAACAAAGAGACTATCCAAAATGCACCCATCTTTCTGCTCAGTACAAAAAAAAAAAAAAACTGAACAATAAAAGTCAAGTAAACACATTAAAGGTTCAATAATATGATATATAATTTCAGTTCATGCGATAGGAAAATTATACCTTAAGGTAATAATAGCAATTTTTAAATCTTGTTCTAAGTCAATTAAAAGATTAAATGTTGTGTTAAACGTATGTATGTATGTGTTATGAAGCTGTAAACAAAATCATTTAATATTATTTTTAGTAAACAGATTATATTTGATACATATTAATTGAAATATGTAAACAGTTTGATGCGATTCGCTGCGACAGTTTGATTTCAAGCGTCAAAAGTTGAATTACAAAACGGAAAGTGCAATAAAAATTAAAGCGAAATATCCTTAAGAGTTTGATACTTAAAAAAGAAACTAAGTGAATGGAAAAAAATATAAAATTAAAATTTATTTTTAATTAAAATCGATAGTTTCAGTTAACAAAAAAATGTTGCTGCTAATTTTATCAACAACTCTTGGTGTATTCTATTTAACTTGGCTTTATATTCGCTACCATAGTACATGGAAATATATAGCGCGTTTTCCAGGACCAGTGGCATTGCCAATATTTGGCAATGTTTTGCAGTTGGGTACAAATTCTGAAGGTATTTCAAAAAAAAAACACAAATGAATAAATTTTGACCGCAAAAATCATTAGAAAGCGCACATAATGAAAATCAATGCGTCAACAGGCAGTTTTCGTAGATTTTTACTTCGGATTATTCAATAAAATATATAAAATTGAAAAGAATTAGTTTGGCCACTGTCTCTGAAAGACACCTCCTTTTTTTTGTAATAAAATAAATATTTGTAATGAAAGTGAATAAGAGGTAGATTTTTGAATGAAAAAGCGGATAAGGCTAAACATTAATATTAGTAACTACTACAAATTTCATTTTCTGAAAATTCGATGCTAAATTGGCGAGCATCGGAGTATGCGGCCATCTTAAAACATCGTCAAAGTGATCCCTAGAGCAGAAAATACATGTATCGGGGAAAAGTTGGAGAGAGTTGAAGGTATTCGCTACTGTTCGTGTACGTTGAGTTTTGTGGAGGTCCCATGCTCCATGGGAAGATAAGGGACACAACAGGAAAACGGTTTTTGAAAATATGATAATTAGCTTATGGCAGTGGTCTACAACGTTTTGAAATTTTGAATAATTTTATTTTATCTAACTAATTCGAAGTCGTTGAACACATGTTTCGGAATATGATATTTTGGAGAAATAAAAGATATCGATATAAAACATATCATGAGCTTCCAAAGAAAAGTGTACGATTTTCAACGATATGGTTAAATACATTCGGAAATGTTTGGTGTATCTAAAATAAATATACAAAGTGGTCCAAAAATAACAACTTCTAAATAAAAGCTAATTTTGAAGTTTGGTGTAAATATTCGAGCTCAACGACCTCAAATTAGTAACATTTCATATAATTTGTTTGAATGGCATAAAAAGCAGTGTTTTCTATAACATTGTTATTACGTATATCATATACGGTATATGCCGTGTTTTTGGAAGTTTATTACTTTTCAAAAGTTTTTTATTTTAACGTTGCTTGAACATTTTCTAAAACTACAATATAACATTGGCTTAAGTGGAACACATCGTAGCTCTATTTTGATACAAAAACTAAAAAATCACGTTTTATTGCAAAAAAAAAGTATATCTTTCGAAATCTGTAGCTTAAAGTTAAATGCATCTTCATTTGCAACTGCAAACTTCTTAAAATGCTATTTAATTTTGTATGAAATTAGTTAATTAAACTTTTACCTTTTTGGACCATATGGCAACAGCTTTTGACATTAAAAAATTAATTTCTTGTTCTTCAAGAAAAAAAATATTTTTTAGTAAACTTATGCAAATATCAAAATCTGTTTTTGTTAATTTTTATTAATGTCGAATTAATTAAAAATTTATTTTTATTGGCGAATTAATGAGCTCAATTTGGTTAAGTGATAAATTGTTTCTTCGAAAGAAATGCAAGTACTTAAGTTTTTTTTAATTAACTAGAAAATGTGTATTTCACTGATATTATATACATTATATGTATGTCAAGTGATAGTTTTCTTGAATATATATTTAGCATTGTAATTAATTGCATTATTTTTATGGCGCTGTCAGTTATAAAAAAACAAATCAATTTTTGCATCAAACATATCACTCAGTTCTGCTGAGCTTAGCAACCGGTTTTTTCAGTTCTTTTCATAATGTGCGCTTAAATTGCACGCTTATGTTGTGTCTGAGTTAGTCTCGTGCTTTTGATATTCAAGATCGATGCCAAATTCAGCCGAGCAAATTAAAATTTCAATAATTATGTATGTATGTAGATTTAAGACTATTAATGATGCAAACCGCGAAAATCAGTTACATTTACAACAAAATAAGTGATTTTTCCGAAAATGTGAAAATCTCAAATTAAAGGAGTCATAAAAATCCTTTGCACCGCAAGAAGCTTGAAGAGCTAAAAATTTAACGTTTGAGATAAGGTTTTAATATTTTTTGATCCCACCTCGTGAAACTATGTATGTGGATTTCAATATCGAATAGCATATTGAGCAAAACCTTATGGTTTCCATCTAAAAATATGGTGGTCTTCACATTTATATCCGCTATAAAATATATTTTAAAAATTTTCCTAAAGTTCCGAGAAAAAACTTATAAAGGGGTTAATGTAGCAACAAGAAATCGTTCATTTTGTTATTGTGTTTGTTTCAAATACCAGACCAAGATATATTTTATATATTTAATGTTAAAGTTTCAACTGCTACATAATTTTCAAAAAAATTGCGCTTTTTGGTGTGAACTTTTTGTTGGCATTCCTCACTATGAAACTTAGAGTTTCTGAAAAACCCAGTCATTGTAGTAGAACCTTTTGATGTGAACCTTTTCAAGTAATATACAAATAATACAACAAAAACCATTGGAAAAAATTCAAAGCTATTATATGATAATTGAACACTGAACATAGTTCTATTTTCAAACTACCGGTTTTTAATAAGACTACTTCGTATCGGTATGATACTGGTTTTGTTGCAAATATTTAAACTTTTTTCAAGTAAAATATATTGATCTAAAAACCACAAATAAAAAAAATCAGCAGTTATATTGCATTTTTATTCGTTTTTCGTTTTTGTATTTTTAATTATCAAATTTTTCAAAATTTTATTGGTCTTTAATTTGGTTGAAATGAATTAGTTTAACACATTTGCTATGGAAGTATAAGGCGTGTCTTGCAATTAATTAAACACTTCAATAGTGTAGTGTTTGCCGCAGTTTTGTATAATTTTATTACTGAATTCAGATTTCCTCAAGTATTGCAGTAGCAATATTAAAGTTGCCCTATTATATGTTCTATTAGGGGTCTTCCTCTTCCAGCTATAATAGTTCTACTAATAGTAGAGTAGTAAAAAAAATTTGACCAAAATTTATTCATTGATATGTGCGTTAGGTCTTACACTAAGAATTATCCTTTACATAAATATATTTTTCTTATCGTGTTTTAAGTTTTCTTCCAATAATACTTTTTGGAAAAGCTCTTGAAATATCTTTCGTAAGATTTGTTTGAGTACACTTTGAACTTTGAAAATCAGTTTTTCTGTTTCATTATACCTAATGTCTCGGTATGTTTAAGTTAAAAGAGTCGCCCGCATATAGCAAGTTCCACTTGGAGGTAGCTTCCCTTCCCTTATACTGAAGGTAACTCATTCAATGGGCGCGAACCATCCAGAATCCAAGAGAAGTTGAGGATGCTGGTGAGCTCCAAATTGGCTAGTTTCTCTAAACCAACTAAAAATGCAGAACCAAGATAGAACTGTTCTTAACTCTCCTCTACTGAACATTAAAAGAGCTTGTGTCTTTCATAGATTCAGCTTAGGTCACATGTTTCGAGACGATCTGTGTCCGGCAATAAGGATTCAGCTTCTGCTTCTTTCATAATATAACCACAAAATTGTCTAATAATCCAATCTGTCCTATAGAAATCGTACGGAAAATTAAAAAGCTCCTTGAGTCGACAGATAATATTAATATTATGAGCTGACCGTGCACCAGAATTGTTCTTTAATGTACCTACAACTATTGAACCTGTTTGAAACAAAACAAAAAAATTTAAATTACACTAAAATCTATATTTGTCGACTCCTGGGCCTGGCAATTTAGAAAAAACAGATATTTTGGTTGTGAAATAAAATTATTATATGAAGCTTACAGTATTCTGTTAAGCTGTCAAAGATGCATAAAAACTGATATTACACGAGTGCTATGGTGAAAAAAACGAGATGATTTTGCAACTCTAAAATAGAAAATCAGTATTTACCCATTGTTTTCCGGTCAATTTTCAAACGAAAACGCGAAAACCAATTTAGCTTGCATCATTTTGGAAATCAATCTTAATTTTCTAAAGAAGACAACTTCAAACAAGAGGAGCCAATCCAGTAATCAATGATAATGAAACCCCTCTGAGGAACTTTGTCTAGACGGTAACGCTATAGATATCCGCTGACACACCGTAAATCTTTAGATTTTTTTTTGAACCGCTCTAACAAGCTTTGAACTTTTTTTCCTAGCTCTTTAGCTCTTTCTATATCTTGTAAAAGCTTAAATATATCGACAACGAAAATATCCTTTATATATTCACATGAAGACTTTCGTGTTTCCTTAATTTGAATATGATTTTTATTTGTTCTGTAAAAGTAAATCCTAGAAAATATTTCAAATAACCCTCCAAGATAATCTTCAAAAATAAACTAAAAATTTCAGTCATATGTGTATCATTATTTTTATTTCGGTTTACTTTATAAAGTCCTCAGTCAGTTTTAATGTTTATAATTGTCTTCTTTGCTTGGATGAGAGGCAATGTATGCCAAAGCTTTAAGAATAGCTGCTGGTACAGGTGGAGGTGTTGGCAACAAGTTACTGGTTGGTTGATAACCATTCTCATCAGCAACA